>OVAN01014200.1:0-12223 GCA_900406275.1 Anastatica hierochuntica | reverse complement strand
TAACAAATTTAATCCTTAACATATTTGACCCCACCTAATGATTCTTACAATGGATGCTTCTCTTAAAGCCTCAAGTTGTAATTAAGAAGAGAAGACTCTTATACCCTCAGTAGAGTTGATGGTTATCTCTTTATAACTTCAAGTCATCATTGTTACTTTTTTAAGCAGTTTCTAGGGTTTGGGATAGCTTTTGCTATCGAGATATGTTCTTAAAATCTGATTACGATGAGAGTATGATTCACAAGTAGACAAATTGAAGGCTTTCTGTGTTGATATTCAGGTTTTTATCTTTGTAGTCAGACTTGCATTATAAATAAAAGAATCTCTTTTTATTCAGGGTTTTCCGAAGTCTTAAGCAAAGCTGTCTCTTTTCTACAAAATATCCCACTTGATCCGACGTACTTGCTTTGTTCTTAACAATGTCTCCTTACCAACAGTGCTTTTGATACATATTTCAATTTTAGCCCAAAAGTAAAAAAAAATAAAAGATAAAAGTCACAACAACTCTAAGTTAGATCACTAAGTGTGTCTATATATATATACATATATAGAAAAACAACTTTAAATTAATAAGGTTGAGACTTTAAAATTTTATTAATTTATAAAATATTAATTAATCGATAAACTAATAATATATTAATCTATATAAGAAGCTTTTAAGATTAAAAATATTTAATAAAATTTCAAATTATGATATACTAACAAAACTAAATAGGCAAATTTATGAAAATGGTAATTATAAATTTGAAGTATAAAAAGGCTAAAATGAAAATCATTGCTTAATGAACATTGCACTTTTTGACTTTAATAGAATGAAACAAATATTTATAGTTAAACAACCGTTGGGCATAATATTCTCTTCCACCCACAAACATAAACAAAACACAACATATTAAATAGTTATATATGCAAATATATAAAAAAAAGAATAAATGCATAAATTCAGAACAATAAGCATACAACAACAACTATGAAAGTAAAATATACAACAAACACCCGCGCGTATGCGCGGAGAATCCTCTAGTTATTATCTAACTAATAAAAAGTAGCTAATCCTAGGGAAATGCTCATTTAAATTCTAAACTATTTGAAATTGGCATTTTTATTTTCCAACTATCGCTTACGCAAAATAATTTCCCAAGTTTAAGTTGACTGCGTAAAATCGGACCAAAAAAGTCAAATGTTAACTACACAATAAACGGCGTTAGTTCTTTGACCATGTTAATCCTAATTTTGCGCAGTCAACTCAAAGTTGGGGTGTTTTTCTGCGCAAATGATAGTTATGGATTAAAATCACTCATTGCAAATAGTTTGGGAATTAAATGAACAATTGTAAATAGTTAACGAATTAAATAAATGGGCGAAACCAAACCGAATTTCCCGAGCCAAACTCTATCCAAATAAAAAAATAAACCAAACTAAATTTTCGGGAAATGTAAAAAGATGGAAGACTCTAGGAAAATGAGAGAAACATATACTGAATTTAAAAGAGAGTACACAAATTTTTTTACTCAATTTCATTTCAGAGATATAAAATTATGTAGAAATCAATGTTCGTAAATAATATACCTCCCACATATGATAGCAAGAAGGAAGTCAATAAAAAAATGTTAATTATAGTAAAATATCTTGTCAATTCATCCTATTTCATCAAATCAGGAATGTGATATGGTTAAACCATTATAATAACACCCAATAATTTGTTAGACATATATCAGATTCCATTCGCCTCTTGTTTATAGTAGACACTACAATATTTGCTCAGTAAGCTTAATTTTTTTTTTGTTGTTTGTATTGATCAATCCCACAATTATTACAAAATTCTTTTCACATCTACTGTTTTATTTTTTATCTACGTTATCTCTTGTTTGACTTGCTCATCTGATCAGAGCCGGTGCAATATTTTCGAATGCCCTGAGCTAAAACTCATATAGCCGGTGTCAATCTAAGTTCTAATCTTACAAATTGGCATTTCACAATTTTAAGTTAAATGAAAGGTAGGAAGGTAAATTCACACATATCGTCTTCTTCTCCAATAAGATTTTAATCAACTTAGCCTACTGCATTTTTTCTTCGTCTTTTTTTAGAATCTTTCCCGTTTTGAGATAATTTTCTCATCTAATATAACCAAAATAACACATATCAATCGTTACTTTACAGATTTCAAGCCAAAAGATGAAGTTTTGCAAAAGGTTAATACAAAAAAAAAATTAGATGCCTCGATTAAAATACAAATTTTGAGTATATGGTTTGACGCCAACAAAATTATCACCGAAAACCGCATAAAGTTTGAAGGAATGAAAATTCATAAAAATACATCTAAACCATAATCAAAATAGAGTCGCAAAAATGCAGGTAAAAAAAGCACCGGGAATAAGAAGCATTAAGTTGGAAATAACATATTGAAAAAATATTTATTTAATTCTTTAACTATTTACAATCGCTCATTTAATTCCCAAATTATTGGCAATGAGTGATTTTAATCCCCAACTATCATTTGCACAGAAAAATATCCCAACTTTGAGTTGACTGCGCAAAATTAGGACTAACATGATCAACGAATTAACGCCGTTTACTGTGTAGTTAACATTTGACTTTTTTGGTCCGATTTTGTGCAGTCAACTTAAACTTGGGGAATTATTTTGCGCAAGTAATAGTTGGGGAATAAAAGTTTCAATTTCAAATAGTTTAGGATTTAAATGAGCATTTTCCCGCTAATCCTAGTATATAAAGCTATCCAACTCAGCTTCTTTTGAAGCTCTAAAACTTTGCCACGTAACCTATTAATTTTCCTAAAATTATCCACCAACTCTAAATTTTATTAGAAAACGCCATATCAGCATATGCTATCGAGGATATACCTTATTCTTCTCTTTTCTTACCACCAAGACGATTCCTCTTTCCATGGGAAAATAACCTACAATCTCTTCTCTCTCCTTACCACATAATTGATTCCTCTTCTTCCAATTAATCTCTCAGTAACGACGGAATCAAACCATCGTCTCCATAAAATTATTTAAATGTGTTCTTGCTCAAACCCTTTAACATGTCCATGGCATTCCTCTTTTCTCTTCAGCAGTTCTTACTCCTTCGATCGATCCGATAAATCTGCTGTCAAGAGCATATGCGCCAGTAAGATCTCTCTATCTTTTCTTTTTTCCCTAGATTTCTCTGGATTTTTGCGATTGATGTTTGTCGATGATCTTCTATTCACGAGTTTTTCGGAATTTCATGTGATTGATAGTGATTCTAATCGAGCTGTCACATGAAATTAATGAATCTAACAATTGTTGCGCAATTCTTTACGCTTTTTCCATTTCGTAATCCTCTGTCATACTATTCTCGAGAACTCAATAGATTTTATGGACCCTGCCGTCATCTGGTACGCGTTTTAGTCTTTATGTTTTCAAGAATAGTATGACAGAGAATTTCTTGATCACTGATCTTTCCTCGACGATCTCCCAACTCATTTGAGCTTGTTCATGGGAAGTTACTGTTGTAGGAACTGGTCTGAAGGCTGTATCCTAATCAGTCTCGTTCCGTTGATGGTGTCAAGGTCTTAATCCTCTTTTTTGGTTTTGTATTTGTTGGATTACATCTCTTATTTGTTCATAGAGGATGTTTGGATTCATGATCAAATTTCGATTTCTCTCGACACTCTGCTCCATCAACCTTCTCAAGTTTTTTCTCCATCACTACATTATAGAGAATTAGACGATTGGGGATCTCAAACCAATATGATTGGGTTCCGAAGCAAAATCAAGAAAGGAGACAACGACAAAGACAACATACATTAACGCCTCCTAAATCGGAGCAGAATCCTAGCGTCCACAGTTCATATGCTTTGGTACTAACGATGATGAGCAAATTATAACTGTAAGATTCTAAAACCATTATAGTATTCTCTAAATGCTGCTAAACAAGAAAAGAATGGGGAGGATAGGGAAATTGTTTCCCTACGTTCAGAACTTGAGGTAAGGTACACATATATACTGATATTTCTTTATTTGCATGATGAAACCATGTCTTATTTTTCCCTACCATGTTCAGAGCTTAAAAGACGAGCCTACAATTGTTGCGAAACGGCATCAAGAACCAGAGTCTGAAACAAAATATTTTGGCACAACGACTCAAAAGATGATTTTAACACATGATGAAATGGTTTGTGAATGAAGTTTGGGTCTCATTATCTACCAATCTTTTTATCCCTCTAATGGATTTTATTAACTTAAACCATAGAAAATACATTTAGCCGACAAAGGTGAAAGTGCAAACCACCTCTCCGGAGTCAAAAGCCGGCTAGTTTACAAGAAACCATCGGAGCCAAATTGGATCAAATATACATCAGACACTAAAAATACACAAAATACAAGAAGAGTAGAGTAAAAATGAGCAACCTGAACAAGGGCAATAAACTTCCAAAAACAAAGCAAGACGACATCAGAAGCAGGAATACGCGAGTAAGCGTTTAAGGCCGAGATTATTTGCAATAAGAGAAGTGCTTCTTATATTGTTCCAAAATGGAACCACAAGCATCCGCCAACCATTCTATTGCTTCAAAACCAAGAAGCCACGGAAAGACAGATCTCCGATCCCGAGCAGCCGATGAAGAGAGCTGAAAGCAAACGACCACCCACAACCAAACGCAAATGAGCCATAGCTCCACAGCCCCTTACAAAGAAATCCGGAGAAACCGTTGGTTTCAAAATAAGGGGCAGCACAACTCCTCGACATCGAAGCTTCACCTTGAGAAACTTATTCTAAAAGAATGTCACTAGGCCGAACCAAAAGACCCATCCAAATGCAAGAGAACTTAAAACCGAGAGCCCCATAAGATACAACCAAAAAACCCCAGGATGCCGAAATACCCTAATCTCCTCTTAAGACTAAGACATTAGGGCGACCAAGAACACGAACCTTAAAAAGACCGATGACTAAGTGAACTAAAGGAGAGAGATGCAAAAGAAAAGAGTCTTCTAACCGGGCTTCAAAAAGGAAAAGAAAGCAAACCATCTCTTGAGAGAAACCAAAAGGATTCACAAAATCATTAGGACTGAAGGTCTTCCGATCTCGCCGCACAAACCGATCTCTTCCACCTAGACCCACCAACATCCCTCGATTCGCCTCCACACGAGAAACCGGCGTGAAAAAATCTCTTCACCACCGCAATATGCAGAACCGAGATCATATTGGAAAATTGGGGATTTAATGGAAGAGACGAAACTAAACAGAAGAAATAAACGACGCAAGCCGACGACGGCGCTAATCGGACCACACACCACCTGCCAGAAACTAGATCTGATTTGGTGAAACTAGGTCTTAACTGTTTCAGAGCGAAGGTCTTGCTTTCTTTCTTTTTTTCCTTTTTCGTTTTTATGGTGACCAATCATTAAGAAGCTTCTGAATTTATGAATTATTGAATCATCTAGGAAGAAATAGACCTGAAGAGATGCTGGGCTTTCCGGTATTGGGGTTTGACTATGCAACATGGTTGGTGATCCTTCTATTGCTAAACAAAAGAGTTTAGATTCTGACTTGAAGAAACTATTCCCATGACACACTTTTCATTTTCATCCAATAGTAATTCATGGCTCATACTTGCGATGTGGTACTGTTAATAGACATTTATTTCACATTGCCTTTTTCTGTCGGCATATGTGCAGATATAGCAACATCGAGACATGAGTCAGCATTGATATGGAGCTCTTCACAATAATATGTCAGAGTAAAAGTTGTCATTCATATGCCCGAGCTTTAGTATGTACTTTTGGGTTCCAGTAAGTGAGAAATCCACAATGATTTGTATCCTAGACCAAATTCGGACTAAATTCAATCCGGGGAGAAGTAATAATTTAGTACTTGAATAAAATTTGGATGAAACCAATATCTTATTGTAATTTAAATTACAAGTTTTTTGGTTTAGGGTGAGATCCGAAGCAAAATACAAATTAAAGGCTTAATATTTTGTTAACATAAAGTTATATTATTTACCAACGTGCAAATAACTTCTCATAAATACTTTTTCCTTTTGATCCAAAAAACTTCTCATTTCACTTCGTATAGTATTATATTATTCAGTTTTTATTCGAAAACCATTGATTTTATAAGGATTAACCAAAACGAAAAAAGCAGAAAACATCAAATTCAACCTCCAAGTTTTTATTTAGATATCCAGCTCTTTCTCTCTCCCTCTCTCCATGCTTCACTTGTTAAAATACAAAATATTGAATGCATTACACTTCTGAAGAGAAAGGCAATTGAATCATCTATGTTGTATGTTTTCTTAAAGTATTATAAAATTTAGCACATGCTTAGCTATTACAAAATAAGCCAAAAAAGACCGAAGATAAGTACTTTATCAAAATAAAAGACAATTTATTTTGAAAAGCAATTACTCATACAATTTTGGGGTTGGGGTAAAATAACAATCAGAAAAAAATAAATTCTGAAATATGTTTCTGTCGAATTTTAACAACAAAATCGATTTTCTAAATAAAATAATTAATTAAAAATATCAATTTAGTTTTTAAAAGATCTAGAAAGAAAATAAAAAATTAATTAATTTTTCGATCCCTAAAGTTGATTTTTTATAATTTTTTCATTCCTTTTTCTTTTTTCCCTTTTCTTTTGTTCAAAGGTTGGGGTAAAATTGTAATTAACCCGTAATATTATATTTTTTGACATACTTAAAAAACTAAATATCAATTTTTTGTTTTCAACAAATTTACCTTACAAAAGAATTGAAAATAGTTACACACTTTAAAGCTGAAATAGAAACTATAAATGATTTTGGAAAAACCGAAAAGAAAGAGTTGATGAAATATGACAACTAAAATATGTTCAAAATAAAAATAAAAATATTACGAGCAAGAAAAACTTCCTTCTTTGGAGAGAGAAATGTGTAAAATGACTACAAAAAATATTAATAATGTGGCTTAGAAATCATGCTTCTTTATAGAAAAGTGGAACCTCACATCATGACAAAACATTAAAAACAACATACAACAAGATTTATCAACTAATGAAATAAGGAAATCAAACAGGGAAAGAGTACTGAGAAGACATGTGTATTATAAGATCCGATCTCTTAAAACAAATAGGCGCTTTATTGTTGAGGATGCTTGTACACACGTTGAGTATAACGACGTCCGAGCAAGGATAAACCCAAGAAGGTAAGTACAAGCATCCTCCCACCAAACCAAAAATTTCGAACATAACTTTTCCTCCATTACTCAACACTCCCAAGTTTAACGATAGAATATAGGGCGCAATGAGAGATACCACGCATCTGCATGGAATAAATGTGTCAATCCCTCACTTTATCTTATCGTTCACCATCCAATTTTTAGAGTATTGATACATGTACTAAAAACACATGTCTCATGCTTCTCCACTAGAAGTCTCAAATCGAGTAAGGTGGTTGTCGGTCTCACCTACTACCATTGTAAGTATTAGATTAGAAAGAACAAACATTGCATCAAACATACTAACTAACAACGAAGTTTACAGCCAAAATTGAATCTTTCGTTCTTATATTAAGTGGGTACACTATCAGCCCCAAATACATCAAATATAATGTCTGCTTATGAGGTAACATTTAGGCTTTCAAACTAAACACTTTATTTAAAAAAAAAGTGAATGCAGCGAATGGTACGAAAACTCTTTATGTGCAGAGAGCAATACTTTTTCCAAAAACTGGAAAGTATGATGACAACTATAGCAATACAAAACAGAATACATAACATATAACCTGCGCATAGCGCATAAATTCTCCTAGTACTAATTAAAAAGGACAATCTAAAGATTATGAAAGTGTCCACATAAGCTTCATAGAAAGCGTTCTACGAGTGCCACATCAGCCAATCTAATTAAATTTGCTTAAAAACTGCCAAGTCATCAAATATTAATCGACCTAATTCTCAAACCCTTCGCTTCTTAGAAACTAACCGCATATTCATCTTCTTCTCCCAATCCATATTCGTTGGAGAATCATAAGAAATCAAAATTTGTTTGACGGTCTATTAGCTCGCGTCTTCGCTCCGAAAGGGTTGGGATTTGTCAATGTCCCTATGATGAGATCATGGAAAGCACCAAGGAAGAAGAGCTCGTAGTTGAGGATACATTCACCATTCCAGAAGGTCCGATAACTTGTGCCAAAGCTAGGAAGTTCAAGGAAGCTATAGGAGGGATGCTCGAGCATGCATGGAATCAAGGAGAGGGTTTTATCCAAGAAGGAGAAATAATTTCCAGAAATTATTTAAAACAATTCAAGCTGAACCAAGTTCATAATGATTAACGGTGAGCAAGTAGCTCGTGCGTACTCTTTTTCCCTTGTCGGGTTTTGTCCCAATGGGTTTTCCCGATAAGGTTTTTAACGAGACCACAGGCTTACTTACAAATCACTCATCCGTTAATCTCGCAACAAGACCAGCAATTGGCGCCACTTCTTCTTATTTTAAACTTAGTATTTGTTATTCAAACTTAGTATTTAATTATCTATTTTTATTGTTGGTGGTATTTCCTATGACTTGTGCATGTACAAGTCATTTAAGTCTTTCTCTTCTCTTTTTCTCTATATAGGCCACGAAAATTCTATGTAGAAACTAAGCCATTTTCAATCAAATTTCTTTGAGTTTTTACTCTTCTTGTTGATGAGTGATTCCCAGCGATTTTTGATCTGTCTTGGTGTGTCATATCCAAAAGATCAACCCGGATAAGCAAGAGTCTTCCGCAGCTCTTGTGTGGCCATTCGATCCACTTCCCTTGTGTTTATTTTCTGTGTGAATTTGAGCAACAAGGTTTATCCAGTTCGCAACCAATCTAGAGTTCGATCTTAGGAGGATCATATCAAGTGGTATCAGAGCCACTCTAGATCAGGTTGTATCACTTCTATCTCATCTCTTTCATTTTTGTTTATACGAAAACAAGAAAAGAGAAATATCTGTTCATCTTCTCCAAATTTTGTTTCCATACTAAGAGAGATTTCGAATTTTATCTAGTCATTTTGATCATCTAGAATCTGTTTTAGAGTGATTAAAACGTGGAACTAGGACTGCTTGAAGTGTTAGAATTTTCGAAAACAATTTCAGAACCAACAGATTGTGTTAAACTCGATTTAAACAAATAAAATTTGATTGTATGCGCAATCTGATTTTGTTTTGTTAGAACTCTTTACTGGCTTTATTTTTTTGATAATTTTCAGAACATCATGACAGGAATGGATGACAAAATAACTTGTTTTGTTCTAGACAAGTTGTACACCGACGCAATTACTGCAACAATCACCGCTGATTTGACTCGGAAGTTTGATGCTCAATTTGATGAAATCCGCAGACTATTGCAACAGCAACACGAGTCCACAACTGAGCAAAGACGAAATAATCAGAGAAGAGAAGTGCGAGATCCTGAACAACAAGTTAATTTGCGTTTAGACCACGCTAACAGCTACTATGAAACAAACAGCACGTCTTCTCGAAATAACCAAAGAAGACATCGTCGTGTGCATGGAAACAGAGAGGATACACGAGATGATCTTGTTGGTATCAAGCTCAAGATTCCTCCATTTCACGGAAAAGCAGATGCAGATGCGTATGTAGAATGGGAAAAGAAAATTGAGATTGTCTTTGGATGTCGTCATTATCCTGAGCACAAAAAGGTTCAAGTGGGTTCTACAGAGTTCTATGATTATGCACTAAGCTGGTGGGATTAGCTAGTAACGTCCAGAAGACGTAATGGAGAGAACCCCGTCGAGACTTGGCAAGAAATGAAGACTATAATACGAAGGCGGTTTGTTCCAAGTCATTACAACCAAGAGCTTCATCAAAGATTAAGAAAACTCAATCAAGGATAGCGGACAGTTGATGAATATTTTCAAAAAATGGAGCTTCTTATGATATGAGCAAATATTTTGGAAGATCGAGAAGCTACAATGTCACGGTTCCTAGGAGGGTTAAATCGAGATATTCAAGACAATTTGGAACTACGACATTATGTTGATTTGGAGGAAATGCTTCATAAAGCAGTGATGATTGAGCAGCAACTCAAGAGAAAAGATCAATCTCGATCACGTTTCGGAGCTGAAAAGACGAGTTATTTCAAGAACGTGAAAGCAAGATTTCCGAAGGATATCAAAACTGTTCACACGCCTAAAGAAGAAGCAAAACCAGCAGCTTTCAACAAAGACAAAGGCAAAGGAATAACTACTACCTAAAGGACCCGAGATATTAACTGTTTTCAATGTCATGGAAAGGGACATTATGCGAGTGAATGCACTAACAAGAAAGCTTTGTTTCTTCGTGAAAATGGAGAGTTCGAAACTAAGGAAGAAGAAGCAGAATATTTGGAGGATGATCATGAGGAAGAACCGGTCAAAGGAGACTTATTAGTTGCAAGGAGATCTCTAAATATGCAAACTAAGTCCGAAGAGCAAGAACAAATAGAGAACTTGTTCCATACTCGCTGTTTGGTTCAAAGGAAAGTTTGTAGCCTCATCATTGATGGAGGTAGTTGTACTAATGTCGCAAGTGATACCATGGTTCAAAAGCTTAAATTAAAAGTTAAGAAGTATCTGAAGCCTTATAAGCTTCAATGGCTCAATGAGAATGGTGAGATGAACGTGACCAGCCAAGTAATGGTTCCTATAGCCATTGGGAAGTATGAGGATGAGATTCTTTGTGACGTCCTACCTATGGAAGCTAGCCACATTCTTCTTGGAAGGCCTTGGCAATCTGATCGTAAGGTTATGCATGATGGTTTTACTAACAAGCATTCTTTTGAGTTATTGGTAGGAAAATCATCTTATTACCTTTGTCGCCAAAAGAAGTGTATCAAGATCAGTTGCAACTCAAGAAAAAGGAAAAAAAGGACGAACATAATTCTACCAAGCAAGTCAATTTCTATGCCAAATCGGGTGATATTAAGAAATCTCTTTACACTCAACAACCAATGCTTTTGTTTGTGTTTAAGGAAGCTCTTTCGAGCTTAACTAACTGGAATCGGTGCTGCCGAGTGAGATGACATCTTTGTTACAGTAATATAAGGATGTTTTTTCTGAGGAACATCCAAAGGGGCTACCACCGATTCGAGGAATCGAACATCAAATCGATTTTGTTGTTGGAGCTTCACTTCCAAACTGTCCAGCCTATAGAACTAACCCGTGGAAACTAAGAAGTTACAGAGGCAAGTAGATGAGCATATGGAGAAGGGCCATATTCGAGAAAGCATGAGCCCATGTGTTGTACCCGTTTTACTTGTGCCTAAGAAAGATGGCAGCTGGCGCATGTGCGTTGATTGTCGCGCAATCAACAATATCACGGTGAAGTATCGACATCATATTCCTCGTTTGGATGATATGCTTGATGAGTTATATGGTTCTAACATCTTTTCTAAGATTGATCTTAAAAGTGGATATCATCAAATTAGGATGAGAGAAGGAGACGAATGGAAAACGACGTTTAAAACCAAGCATGTATTATATGAATGGCTTGTGATACCATTTGGATTAACTAACACTCCTAGTACTTTTATGCGCTTAATGAATCATGTTCTGAGGGCTTTCATTGGAATTTTTGTTGTGGTTTATTTTTATGACATTTTAATTTACAGCAAAGGTCTTGAGGAGCATGTCAAGCACATTCAATCGGTTCTGAATGTACTTCGCGAGGAAAAGCTTTATGCTAACCTTAAGAAGTGTACTTTTTGTACGGATAACCTTTTGTTTTTAGGCTTTGTTGTGAGTGCATATGGAGTTAAAGTAGATGAGGAGAAAATCAAGGCGATCCAAGAATGGCCAAGTCCAAAATCTGTGAGCGAAGTACGAAGTTTTCATGGACTTGTCGGATTTTATCGATGTTTTGTGAAGGATTTTAGTACCATCGCCGCTCCACTCACTGAAATTATAAAGAAAAACGTGAGATTCAAGTGGGGAGAAGCACAAGAATCAGCATTTCAATCCTTAAAAGAGAAGCTTACTCATGCACCCCTTTTAATCTTACCAGATTTTCAGAAAACTTTTGAAATCGAATGTGATGCATCCGGTGTAGGTATTGGTGCTGTTTTGATGCAGGAAAGAAAGCCCATCGCTTATTTTAGTGAGAAGCTTGGAGGAGCTACACTGAATTATGCCACTTACGACAAAGAGCTTTACGCATTAGTTTGTGCTTTGAAAACGTGACAGCATTATCTATGGCCAAAGGAGTTTGTTATTCATACTGATCATGAATCT
>OVAN01014199.1:228-12223 GCA_900406275.1 Anastatica hierochuntica | reverse complement strand
TAGTTCTAGTCTTTCGGGGTTAGGCGGGTAGCGGGTGAGGCGGAGTCGGGTGTGTCCTCACTGAGTGGCTTGTTTGAAAAGTCACTCACCCCTCTTTTTTTTCTCCCTTTTTCCTTTTGGTGTTCTGCAGGTAAAAGTTAGAAGCGAATTTGTTGACCGGTTTGTGAAGTTTGCTTCGGTTTTGGCGATACCATTTGGAGCAATCTGGTATCCTCGGATCGGAGTTGTTACAGATTAATTACGAATTGATGAACTGCAAAAAGAACTGGAAAATGTCCTAGTTCCCTCGGAACGAAATGTTACAGTAAAATTATAGATTTTTGCAAAGTTTTTCGTCAAATTGTTTATATATTAAAAGTAAATAAAAACCAGAAAGAATAAAATATTATTGGTATTTTAAAGCGTTTCCTCCCGAATATTTTATAATTAAAACGAAAAATATAAATTTAATAACAACTAAAATTAACAAAAAGTAGTTTACGTTATTTTTTGTTAAAATAAGTGAAAAAAAAGTTGAAGTACAATAAAAAAACCCTTCAAATTAATTTAGAGAATATGTTCTCTGATTTTTCAATTAAGTTAGATCAATTTTGAATTTTTATCATGATTAACAAAATATAATATGTCCGTAAAAAGACATGGATCATGTATATGTTGGAGTTCATACCAATTTATAAACAATTTATAAATTTATTTACAAATATAATTCCTAGGAAACATGCAAATAAAATAGTTGACTTGAACCTAATTTACTGGGTATCGAATATACGTGAATATCACAACGAAAAGATGATATGAATTAGAATTGAGATTTCTCAGTACTCCGAGTGTCGTGCTTCCACTGATATCCAGACGAACAAAAACTGGATCAAATCAGGATGTCAGCGCAATTGAGATCCGATCTCAAAATTGGACAAACAATTTTTGTCTCCGTTTTATTTCTAAGATTTGACTGTTTTCTTTTTCTTTTTCTTTTTCAATTGAAAAATATATATATATATATATATATATATATATATCACACACATACATATAATATGCGTCGTCAGAGTTTAGTTGGGCTTTGTTTACCATATATATATATATATATAATATTTTATTTAATATATATATAAAATATCTAAAATTCCAAAAAATACTTTGATTCTAATTGGTTTAGTTGTGTGACTTTATAAGACCGTGTAAATGGACTTTCCATAGACTATGAGTGGTCTCTAGCAAAACATCATAACCTAGTATCACATGATGTGTCAAACCTCGACACTACAACTTTATTTAGAGTAAAGCACAAATGATTTCGAGACATTCCCAACAATCTCGCACTTATACTGGAATTATTTATTCCAATAATCCTTTTCGTCTGTATATCTTGATCTGACAATAGGGAAAGAAACAATGCCATCTGATACCTCTGATTATTCAACGTTTATCGAATTCTGATCTATACTGATTAATAAAATGATTGACATACACTTTTTTGAGCATGTCCATGCATTTCTCAGTATCAAATCTTCGATAGGCCTAAAGTCATCTCTCCCGTTATATAGGTGGAACAAAACCCTCTTGTTCGATCCATGTTCTATAAACACTTCTGTCTACACCCAAGCAAGGCCTTTATAATCACCTTTTACGGCGAAGAACCAATCCATGTAAAAGAAAATATGACGAACTTAAGTCGAAGAACTATACTCTATAATTATAATGAGAAACTCTAACAACATCCATACAACAATCTTGTAGAGTTCTCATAGCGGGCACGTCTGATATTATGTTCTCCAACACATATATCTATGTGATTAACTTTAATACAACATATCAATGACTCCACGAAACTTAGTCATCAATTACCTCACATACTAGTAATTCATAGTTATTAATGTCCCCACTTAATAACTTGACTATGGACTTCAATAATTTATGCCATCTTTCGCTTATATGGTTTCATGATCAAGTCACGTACTTGATGACCTATAAGAAAGATATAAATTATTTTGGGATTAAAATTCAATTATCCAAGAACTAAATTATAATGACTCAAATTTCATTAATTTGAAATGAATCAAATTTATGTAAACATGAACATCATATCTTAAAATAAAACCTTCCACTAGAATTAAGATCACATATTTAAAATCTAATGCCAATTTTTGTGGTTTGACTCTCATGCTTACGTGGCGGAAGAGGTTTTATCAAAGGATCAACAACATTTTCATCCTCCTATATCAATAATCTCACAAATGAGGTGATAACGTCTTTGAATGTGTTTGGATTTCTGGTGTGATCTATGTTCTTTTTCTTGTGTCATGGCACCATTGTTATCACAATATAGATTCATTGGGATATAAATACTAGGAACCACACCTAGTTCAGTAATGAACTTCCTAATCCAAACAACCTCCTTGGGCTGCTTCAAAAGCAGCTATGTATTCAACTTCGGTTATAGAGTCTGCAATGGTGCTCTGTTTTTGGAACTCTTTTAGCTCATTGTTCCTCCATTTAGGCAGAAGATGTACCCAGATTGTGGAAATCATCTTTGTTTGTCTGAAAGCTGACAACCGTGTAACCACTCACAACAAGTTCCTCACTTCCTCCATAAACCAAGAGCTGATCCTTAGTTCTTCTTAAGTACTTAAGGATGTTCTTAGCTGCCGTTCAGTGTCTCTTACTTGGATCAGACTGGTATTTGTTCGTCATGCTCAAAGCACATGAAATATCTAGCCCACTGCATAACATGGTATACATGATGTTCCTATAGCACAAGCCTATGTAATCTTACTCATGCGGTCTCGCTCATCAGGTCGAAGGACACTGAGTCTTTCTAAGAACTATTCCATGATACATTGGTAAAAACCTTTCCTGAATCATGTATTTTGAACCAGTGTAAGATCTTATCAATATAAGATCCTGACACAATCCAATAAGCTTGTTCAATCTACCTCTATAGATCCTTATTCTAAGAATGTAAGCGGCTTCTCCCATGTCTTTCATCAAGAAACAAATTTCTAGCCAAGTCTTAACAAACAAAACCAAAAGAACATCATTTCCAATGAGCAGTACATACAATACCAAAAAGGCAACTACGCTCCCATTAGTCTTCTTGTGTACGCATGGTTCCTCTTCATTTGAAATGAAATCAAACTCTTTGATTGCTTCATTAAAACGAAGATTTAAACTCCGGGATGCTTGCTTTAGAAAATAGATGGAATGATGAACCTTGCATACCTTCTCAATACTTTTAGGAACTGTGAAACCTTCATGTTGTATCATGTACACATCATCTTCAAGATAACCATTAAGGAAAGAGGTTTTCACATCCATTTGCGTATCTCATAATCATGATAGGCAACAGTAGCTAGGAGAATCCGACTAGACTTCAGCATCACGACTGGAGAATATGTTTCATCATAGTCATTACCATTAATCTGTGTAAAACCCATAGCTACCAAACTCACTTTTTAAATCTGAACATTACAATTCATGTCTATTTTCTTCTTGAAAATCCATTTGCACTCAACAGCTTGAACACCATTAGCCTAATCAACCAAAGTCCACAGTTTGTTAATGGAAATGGATTCTGCTTCAGATTTAGCGGCCTCTAACCACTTATCAGAGTTGTGTCCCGTCATTTCTTCCTCGTAGGATGTAGGTTCATCACTTTCTATCATCAATCGATCATGATGATCCATCACCCAATCTCCAAATCTCTTAAGCTCGTGATGGCTCCTTTCAGACCTACGTACCTCAGGTTCCACATGTGTGGAATCTACTACTCTTGGTAGATCTAACTGATGTTCTTACTGAGAAGTAGAAACATCTTCCTCTGATTCTCGAACTTCTTCGAGTGCTACTTTACTCCCACTATTTATCTTAGAAAGAAATTCTCTTTTCAGAAAAACACAATTTCGAGCAACAAACACTTTGTTCTCAGTAGGACTCTAAAAGTAATAAATTTTGGTTTCCACAAGATAACCAACAAATTAGCACTTATTAGATTTAGGTCCAAGCTTATCGACGAAAAAAAGAAGGTCCAAGCTTATCAGTAATCAAACTTTTTAGATAAGCTTCATAGTAATCTTTCCTCTCTACATCTCATATGGTGTCTTACTGATTTAGATAGAGATATGTTCAGCGTAAATGCTTATGTTTCTAGAGCATAGCCCCAAAAGGATAATGGAAGATCTACGTGACTCATCATTGATCAGACCATATCCAATAAAGTTCGATTTCTCCCTTTAGATACACCATTCCACTATGGTGTTCCTGGAGGAGTAAGCTGTAAAAAAATTCTACATTCTCTGAAATGTTCACTAAAACTTTGGCTCAAATATTCTCCTCCTATATCAGATCGAAGGGATTTTATTTCTTACCAAGGTGATTTTGTACTTCATTATGAAACTCTTTGAACTTTTCAAAAGATTCAGATTTATGTTTCATAAGATAAACATAACCACATCTACTGAAATCATCAATAATGTGATGAAGTACTGGAAGTTTCCTCTGGCATTTCTGCTCATCGGTCCACAAACATCTGTATGTATGAGACCCAATAAGTCACTGACTCTTTCACTGTGTCCAGTAAAAGGAGCCTTAATCATTTTTCTCAACAAACAAGATTCACACTTTTCATATGATTCATAATCAAACGATTTCAAAAGTTCATCACTATGAAACTTTTGAATGCGCTTCTCATTTATGTGGCCTAAACGACAATGCCAAAGAAAAGTTGGATTTGAGTCGATAGACTTAAATCTTTTAGAACTAATGTTATAGATTGGGATGTATTGATCAAGAACATAAAGTTCATTCTCTAACGGAGCACTACCATAGAATATATGAGCATAATCAATCGAACAACAATGGTTCTTGATGGATAACTCAAACCTTTCAATGTCTAAACATGAAATTGAGATGATATTTGCTTATAACAAGTACATGGTAGCATTTTTTTTTCAGTTGTCAAATCATGCCTGAAAGTAAGGACAGTTGATATGTTCCTATGGCTAAGGCAACAACTATTGCTTCATTAGCAACAGGTAGGTCAACTTTCTCTTTCTCTAGAGTTCTACTATTGTTCGGACCATTCGTATTTGTACAAATAGCGGTACCACAACCGGTATCCAATACCCAAGAAGTAGAACCAAAAGTAGTAACATTTACATATATAACAAAAATACTGGGAGAAGAAATGTCAAACGTTTTTTTCTCTAGTTCTTCCAATTGTTTAAGGAGGTTTGACTCATCCATTACGTTCTTGTCAAGAACATATCATAATGAAAAAGAACTTAGAGGATATGAAACAACTGTCAGAAAAGAAAAGCTTAAGTTAATATGATGTTCCTGAGATTTAAATATTTTCAACAATTGAGAAAACTCACACTATATTCAAAAAAGGTCCTCAATATAAATAAAGTTATCCAAAATCCATACTTCACTGGAATTCGAGTTAAATTTGGTCATCGCCCGAACCCTAGTTATTAGGTAAGCAACCACATTGCTAATTATATCCAATATAACTCTTAGTTGTGGATGACATCTTACGTCTAATCCAACCTTATGTCTCTAAGCCCAAAACTGTTTTGATAGTCTAGTCAAGTGAACCAATCTCTTTTCATATGGTAACCACTACCATATGTCTTACTCATGTAATAGTGGACACCCTGCTTGGCAGGCCCATTAGAACGAAACAAGTCTTGACAATTGATAAGATTGGAAAGACATCAACAACTTGGTATTATTTGGGAAACTAAATTTTAATCCAATTTTATATTTTAAATTTATACCTAATATAAATTAATAAATATAACTAATATATATTTGGGAAAACGATCTATTTCTCCCCGAGAAGTATCATATAGCACCAGTTCTCCACGAAAGTGTGACCTCATCCTAAATCCCTCTTAGAGGATAGTTCCATATCTATTTCTCCATGAATTAATAATTCGAAACTTATTTATCCCCGATAAATTAGTTCAAAATATAATTATACACACACATCGGATTTCTTTGGTTAACCGGTTTTGATAAAACTATTAACCAATTAAGATTTTAATAAACCGACCTTAAACCGGATTCAAAGCAATTTCTCTATCTCTCTTCTTCTTCGTTCTTGTCTTTAAGCAATTGTAAACTCTTTTTTCTTTTTCCACCATTGAGAAAACAGAGAGACTATGGAGGAGTCGCAGAGAAGCTTCAGTTATCCGCTGTGACAGTTCGACGGATCCTCCAAGGAGAGCTAGAAATCTTCAGATTTTTTTTCTCTCCACCCTCTCTCTCTTTATCTCGTCGTCTTGTTTGTTAACAAAAAAGGTTTGGTTTTGTATTCTCTTGTTTGTATCTCAGCGAATTATCTCTTGCAGGTTTCTTATTAAGCAAGATCTCCTCCTTCTTTGAATACCCATATTTAACGAAGAGTTTGAAGACCACAAATTTTCAAACTACAAAGCAAATAAATTATTTTTTCTTTTGGCAGAATCATCAACATAACTAAAACTGAATCTCGATCAACTACATCAAATCAAAACAAAAAAAAACATCTGAATTCAAAGTGGGAACTAATCTTACAATAATCGGATCATACAACGAGGAATCGAACCCCACAATTTGTATCACTCCCGCCGCTGTGACCCGACTCGGAGCAATCGATGTCTAATCCGGTGATTGTTCTCCGTGGAAACGAGCATGTGCACTACGACCACCAAACTTCTTCGGCTCCCATCTCCTCGAATCAGAAACAAGGTCCTATCTTACCTCACCAAGATATCCTTGATCTCTTTCTAAGATTGCTCATCTGGAGGATCTCAGGCTAGATTAATTTGACCAGAGAATTGTCGAGCTTAATCAGACAAGATCCATGCTTGCAGCGAATGACGGCCGATAGTGGAAGAGATGGCAGCAGAGGACATCGCGGCAGAGAAGGTGGTGGTAGCCGCTCGTCCACCACAACGAGATTGCGTATTTGTGATGGATTGTTGGGGAGCGAAGGAAACGACGGGTGAAAGAGATGGTCGTGGATGCTCGTTGTGTTTTATGATGTTCTGAGTTTTTCTTCTTTCTCGTCGAGATCGAGATTCTTTGAAGAAGTCACAGATTCGATGAAGAAGATGAGAGAGAGAGAAGTAGAGATAAAAATCGATTTTGTTCTTACTCATATTGTTTCATTTTAATGTTGGTTTTGTGACATAAACCGCTAAAACCAACATTAGGGGGAAATAGGTTTTGAATTATTAATTTGTGGAGAGATAAATATGAAATTATTGTTTCGATGGCATTTAGGATGAGGTCTTACTTCCGTGAAGAATTGGTGCTATATGATACTTCTTAGGGTGAAATAGATCGTTTTCGCTATATATTTTTAACTGGATTATAAATAATTAAATTAATTTTAAAAAATTAAAATCAACAGTTATTTATATATAATTTATTTTTAATTAATTCTAAAATCTTAGTCATATTAGGATCATAAAACCAGAACGGAAAACAGAGTAATTTGACTTTGCCGAACACTTGAAAATTGTGTTCCCAGGTGCAATTTCAAAATTCAACCAAAATGATTGGCATCTATTAAACAATATGGTGTTATATTTCAATTAACACGATACAATATATTTCAATTAAACAAAGCAATAAATTTTTTTCTAAGTCAAAATTAAACACGTAGACTCCGATATCACTGTTAGAATTCATATGATTTATAAATAATTTATAAATTTATTTATGAATTTTAATTTTCAGGAAACATGCAAATAATTGACTTGAACCTAATTTACTATGTATAAAATATACCTAGATATCATAGCAGATTGATGATCTGAATTAGAATTGAGGTTTCTCAGCACTCCAAATGTCATGTCTTTACTGGTTTCCACACGCACACAAACTGGATCGAATCGGGGTGTTAGTGCTGTTCAGATCATATATCAAAATTGGACAAAGAATTTTTTTCTTCATTTTATTTTTAGGATTCGACTGCTTTTTCTCGTATATATATATATATGGGAAGCCCCTTAGCCTAGTGGTCAAAGGTTTAAAAGTTTCTACACTAGGTATGGGGATCGAATCCCAGAGAATGCAATTTCTTGTAGATTTTCAGGTGCAAACTTTAGGAGATTTCAAAGCGATGCATGCAGAGCCGTTCATTGCAGTCTTGTGTGTTTCGGATTGAGTTTATCCATTGAGGATGTCGTACATACAGAATCGTTCATCGTAGATCTAGGTGTTACGAGGAAACCTGCATCGTGGAGTCATTTCTGAAGTTGTTCATCCGAATCGTATGAGTTGCAAATAGCGTCTGATTGCTCATCCTTTGTAATGAATTAAGATTAAATATAAATGATGTTGTTACTTTCGGTTCGATCAGTGTTAAAAATATATATATCTAAATTAGATATAATAATATTTTATTTATCATATAAATAAAATATATCAAACCTCAAAAATACTTTGATCTAATTTCTTTAGGTGTATGATCTTATATGATCGTATAACAATAATAATGGACTTTCCATAGATTACGAGTGGGCTCTAGCAAAAAATAATAACCCCTAATATTACATGATGTATCAAAACTTGACACTACGACATTATTTAGAGTAAAGCACAAATGCTTTCATGACGTTTCCAACAGTATGTAACTCAAATTATACATGTCATAGTTATAAAGATTCTTATTTCAAAAATTTAATGTTAAAACTAGAGAAATTATAATAAATAACCTAAAACCTTACATTATTTAATTTTCATATCTCAGGCCAATTGTCTTTTACCATTTCATCTCTATTTATTTCTTTTTATTTTTTTTGTTAACAAGTGGATAACTTTTTTTCTTTAACAAAAAAAAAGTAGATAACTTTTTTCTGTAAAAACCCTCAATATTATGTTATTGGTTTTTCACTTCTAAAACTTAATTAATCAATTTTCAATTGATATTGGCCAAATTAACCCTTCAAACTAAAGAAGACTTATATATTGCTTGTTTTTTCCTATTACTAAACTAAGCCTAGACTAACGCCAAAAAAATATTTCCTATATAATTTAAGAGTACGAGCGTGTTTTATTCTAGGTATATGTTTTTATCTTGGATAGTGTTCGATCCATCCATACAAAAAATTATAATATCAATGTCACCTCTTTATTTTTGAATTTTCTATCCCCCCGACCAATGGTATTAAATATTAATATAGCCAACAAAAGTGGTACTACTGTAATATAAATATTTAAGAGATGGTTGCGCCCATAGGTACTGCGTGTGGAATGCCGACATTACATAGTTTTGACACAAGCTTGACTTGTCGAACCACATGCCATCTTTTTAAGTATTTTCGCCTAATCAAATCCATCAACTCCCACAGAAATTTCCTGTGTTCCTCCAATCTAGTTTTTGCATGTCTATCTGTCACAAAACATTTATGTATATATGTTGAGGCGTACATGCCCTCTCCAAAATAATCACAAAGTCAGCAAATTAAAAGATCCTCTGAGCCATCAATGGCACCATCAGCTGCAATGCTTATACTCTCACATCCTCTGATTAGCCACAAAACGAAAAACCAGTCTCCGTTGTCGTCAGCGGTTAAGCCGACACGTGTTTTCTATATTCCTTTTCCATGGAAGACATCGGATGGTGAGGAACGTTCGGAGGTTAGTCTCGACCGTCTCACTGGTAATCCCGCTACACTGGAGAAGCGCTTTCAAGAAGCTCTTGAACTTAGCTGCTGGTGATTGGCACAGTTTTTAAGTCATCGTGCCTTTGGTTTTTTTTTTTTTCGTACTTAACTAAGCCATTTTTTTCTTTTGAAATGGATGTTCTGCCAAATAAAAGTTTCTGTAAAAAAATGGTTGTATAATAAAAGAGTACCACTCGTTTCATCCTCATGACTTGCTATCAACTCTAACTTGCAACTCAGACAACTCAACATAACCATAAATCTACCTTTATTAATTATAAACCACATCTAATTCTCAATAAATCCAAAAACTGAAATAAACCATGTTGATTCCCAAAAATCATATTTCAAGATCATCTTGTGTTTCAATTCAAATCTTTTTTTTAAAAAAATGCTATACTCTCTTTTTTTGGACAATATGACATTTTTTTTGGACAATATGACATTTGACTCTGATTTCATTTTTATCCTATAATTTATATTTTTGCCTTTTTGATTCCACTGGTTTACTTTTTGGCGCAGTGTAGTAATTTGAAACCTTACATAATAATAACAGAGTTAGAACATAGAACAACTGAGATTTAAATATAATCATTTTCATATAATTAAAAATACTCGGATAATATAAACGGAAGATAAAAATGTAAAAGATAAGAATGTTATTTTTCAGCGGAGAAAAAAGCTCCTCCTTTTTGGTAGGCTCAAGTCCTTCCTTTTCATTTAGAGAGTTTGTTCTTTGGATGAAAAGGCTTATGTTGATATTTTAATGTAATTTGTTTGAAGATTGAAAACAGTTCTTGACGGTTTTATCGTGGGTCGAATGACAGTTTCGTGTAGTTCTATTGATTTGTGGACATTCTTATTTTCTTCATCATTCAAATCCAAGAAAAGTTTACTTTGAGACTCAAGTTATTTTTTTTCTTCTTGTGCATTGCTTTCTCTGGCACTTATTTCTTACAAATGGACCCAAAAGTTGTGAAAGCTCTTAGAGCTATGACTCTTGCGGAGGAGGAAGTTCCTGTCACGATGCCACATCTCCCAGAGTTCAATTTACGTGAGACGAATGTTCAAAGTAGCCTTGGTAGAACTTTAAATCCTCCTTTCCAACCCATGGAGGATCTAATCCGAGACATGCCCATAAAGTTTCGAGTGAATGATCGTGTTCGAGGAGTGACTTTATTCAAGGATATATTTCAATTTATATTCAAGTATCAAGAGGATATGGAGGAAGTTCTGAAGAAGGGAGCATGGACATTTAATGATTGGTCCATTGTCATTGATCGTTGGTATGAAACTCCATCACCAAACTATCTTGATCTCATGCTTGTTTGGGTTCAAATACGTAACATTTCGTTCAACCATTTTACCAAGACGTATATTACTTCTCTCGGTGAATTTGTTGGCCTGGTTGTGAAAGTAGCGTTTGATTCAACAAGGAGCCAAATCAAAGCCTATGTCCTTGTATAAGTCTTGTTTGATGTTTCTCAACCGGTTCATAGAGTCAATGTTATCAAGCCTGAAACATGGGAATCGGTTAAGATTTTTTACAACTTTGAGCGTGTTCAAAAGCGATGCTATATTTTTCAAAGTGTCACTCACTCTAAAGACTTGTGCCCTCTGTTACTTCAAAAATCGGCCTTTGGCTATGGATTTTTCGATTGCAGAACATAGTAAAGAGGATTATGTGGATCAAAGCTTTGGCGATAAGGATCCTCATATTGGTGTTCTATCACAAAAATGGGTCTCGATCTGTCTACTAGTCGCAGCTGTATCGCTCCTGAAGTTCTTTAGGATATGAGACAATATCTATTGGTTGATAACAAAGTGGAGAGATGATGTATTCATATTTTTTCAGTTTTTAATATGGTTTTTATACGAGATTTAAGGTTTTTAGTATGTATTCGGATCGTTTTTGCGCGGTTTGTTGTTCTTTGATGTTCTTTGATGTTTTTACAGGAACGAAGCTTGAATGGACTAAAAGAACGCATTTGGAGTGGAATTCAAGCACTGAAGGAAGTCTCAAGAAGACTGAAGAAATGTCCACACAGAAGGACAGAGATCGATCGATCCTTGTCCTGTGAAGGGACATGGATCGATCGATCCTTGTCCCGATTTCGGACCAGAATTTGAAGACACAAACCGAAGTTAATTCGAACCGAGTTTCATACCTAAAAACCTAGACTCGATTTTCTGTTCCAGATGATGCTTTATACGATTTTGGAAGAACTTTTTGGAGCTTTGCAATCCTTTGAGAGAGATCTACTCATATGTACTTCGTTTAGAGAAGAATTCTAAACTCTACTCTTGTTTTTCATTCAATACATTATGTCTTC
>OVAN01014198.1:0-12224 GCA_900406275.1 Anastatica hierochuntica | reverse complement strand
ATAATGTCATCGGCAAATAGAAGATGAGAGATTTTGAGCTCGGCCGACTTAAGATGATAACCAATTCTCTGAGATTCTGTTTCTAGCAGCCTTGTAAACACTTCTAAGATGAGAATGAAAAGATAGGGAGAGAGAGGATCACCCTGTCTCAGTCCCCTTTTACTCTTAAAATAACCTCCAGAGCTTCCATTCACCGTAACGGAGAAAGATGCAGTTGTGATACATTGATAAATCCAGTTTATGTATCTCTCAGGCAAATTTAAAACCTTTAAGACAGCTATCAGGAAATCCCAGTTCACAGTGTCAAAAGCTTTCCTCAAATCAACATTTAGCATCCCCCTCGGTTGAATATTCTTCCAACCATATCCATGAACCATTTCTGTCGCAAGTAATACATTTTCGGCTAGGAGCCTACCCTGCATAAACGCGGTCTGACATGGAGAGATTATGCTTGGCAGGATGGACTTTAGTCGAGAAGCTAGCAGCCGTGAAATCACCTTATAAACCGTGTTGAGGCAAGCTATTGGTCTGAAGTCGTTAGGCCTCTCTGCATTGTGGATCTTTCGAATAAGGACCAGGTTTGTAGCATTCCATTGTCTCAAGATCTTCCCTGATTCAAAGAACTCTTGAACGACAACAATTACTTCTCCCCCAATGAACTCCCAGGAAGCCGTAAAAAACTCCGCCGTAAAACCATCTGGACCACTTACTTTATTTGCTGGAAGTGAGTGGAAAGCATTCTTAATTTCCTCAGGAGAGAAACTTTTACCCAGGAATTGACACTGATCTTCAGAGCACCGATAATTCAACAGAGAACTCAGATCTTGAGAGTCAAATTGCGGTGGTCCTTTATCTATACCAATCATCTTCTCAAAGAAATCAACACAGATGTTTTGCATCCCCAACCGAGACTCTACTCTGTTTCCGTTTACATCAAAGAGGTAGTGGATTCTATTCATAGCTTGTCTAGTCTTGATCATTCTGTGGAAATATCTCGTATTTGAATCCCCGTCCTTGAGCCAAGTGACTCGAGACCTCTGCCTTAAAAAAGACTCTTCAGCAGATGCAAGTAAAGACCATTTAGAGGAGGCAAGGTACTCTCTCTAGGCTAATAAGGGAGATGGATTATTCAAGAGAGCACGTTGAGCAGAGAGCAAAGACTCGTGAGCCTCAGCCACCCGCTTTTCGAGATCAGAAAAATTCTCCTTGCTAAAGGTTCTTATTGGATTCTTGAGCCCCTTAAGCTTTGCTGAGAGTCTGAACATGGCTGACCCTTGCACATGCTGAGAGAACCAGTTAGATGCTACCATGTAAAGGAAGGACTTGCTTTTCAGGAGGTAATTATAGAATCTGAAAGGTGAACCTCCTCCTTTGAAACTTGGTTTTAACGTGACAGCACATGGAGAATGATCCGAGAAATTCGGTTCTCCAAAGAAACCCATCGAGGAAGGGAATACTTGCAACCATTCCTCATTCACTAGGATCCTATCAAGTTTCTTGGCGATTGGATCAAGTTTCCTTTTGTTCCACCAAGTGAAAGTGCTGCCTCTATAAGTGAGATCTTCAAGACCCGCATGTAGAAGGCATTCTCTCAAGACTAAAGCAGGTCTGTCCACATTTAAAGTCGGGGGGCAAGAATGCTCATTTGGATGCAAAACCTGATTGAAATCTCCCACAACAAGCCACGGTTTGCCAACCAGCAAGTTTGAATCAGCAAGCTCAACCAGCTCGTCCCAAAGCAATTTTCTTTGATTTTCAATATACGATGCGTAAATGAAAGAAACATAGACTGTCTGCTGAACTTCAGAGAGCTTGACTTCACAAGTTATCATTTGCAAAGATTTGGTAACAATCATGAGATTGATAGAAGGATGCCAAACAATCCAAATCTTTCCCAAATTCGAGTAATCATAATTTGCATCATAACACCAGCCCAGAAGCAAACTGTCCAAAAAGTTCTTTTGCTTTCCTTGCTGAACATGCGTCTCTACAAGACTACCAAAAGATGGTTTATGATCCTTAAACCATTTAGCAAAACCGTTCCGATGAGATACTAGATTAAAACCTCTGACATTCCACGCAAAAAAGTCTATATACATGGGAAAGCAGGGTTTAGTGTTTGGAGCTTCTGCTCTGGGAGTTTTTACGCTCCCTTCTGGATAATACTTGCGTGAAACCCATTTCAGAATCAGCCCCGTTACTTGAGTTGGTTGATCCCTCGTTTGGTTCTTTAATTTCTAATTCACCCTGCATACTGTTCTGACCAATATTGATGCATATAGTCCCACTACCAACAAGAGAACAAGAATCTTCCTCAGCCATTATCCCTTTTCCTTTTTGCTCTGCTGGAATTCTGCTTCCTTCATCAACTATGGTATCTGGAGGCACCGTTATCAGCTTAATAGGAGATAAAGGGGGAGGAGTATTTATCTCACTAGAATCACTCTCAGCCTGCTCTGGTTTGCTAGCGACAAGATTTAAGGGAGGTTTTCCATTTCTAGCTTTATTTCTCTTAGAAGCCTTCTGAGACCCTGAATTTATTCTTGGACATTTGTCTTTGAAGTGGCATGTTGATTTGCAAGTTGTACAAGTGACAGGAGCTAATCTGCATCTTCTGAGACTATGACCAATCTCTTTACAAAACTCACAAATTGGCGGCATTCAAGGGCTGGAAACAAGGATTCTGCGAATTTCACCATTATCAAATTTCACATTCACAGCTTCCGGAAGAGGTTGACGTGGATCATAACACTTGTTTTTCTTTGGGGTTTTGATATTTTTCTTTCCATCATTTAGGATTATCTATCTCACATCACGTTAAGTTTTACTTTCAGCTCGTAATTGTGAACTTTCGTAACGTGAGTTCACTTTCGAGCTGAATAATCCATAGACTAAATATTGAGCAAATGTCAAGCTTGGGTTACCTGCATGAGGTCTTAGCACTAAAAGTTTACCGGACCGATCCAACCAAAATTGATGTTTAAAATTCGAAATGTTTTTCGGACCAATCAAAATATTTAAAAAAGTCAAGAAAGATCTATGGTGAAATTCGAATTGAAACTCCAGAAAATATGACTAAAACCACTAGTGTACAGTTGTTTTCTAAAAAGATTTGATGTCCATATATTCATAATAATTTCGCATCAAAAACCTTTATTTCTCCTGTTTTAGGTTATGGTCAGGCCTGCAAGACTACAACTATTTAATCATTGAATCATAAATAGGGAAAATATGACCACAGATAGTAACTTGGTTAAAATTTAAAGATGTAATCATGATTTTAGCAAACCAAACGAATAACAAAATTGAATTAAGATTCAGAAAGTTCAAATATTGGCATATTGGGTCATTGTCACATGAACGCACGTGGCTACCGACACCATGTGATCCACGATCTGACCCTCCCCTCGTGCGTATGAAGAGCCCCACCCAACAGCTGTTTCTAAGACGCGGCCTGTTTCTACTTCATCACGTGGCCTCACGTGATCCTTGGTTTTCTTTCATACAATCAGAATTTTCTGGTGATACATTAGTTACTAACGAACTTTCTTTGAGACATTCCTAGCAAAATTATTCAAATTATGAATGTCGATACATTATTTTTACCTTATTATTAAAATTAACTTTTAAAAATTATATACACTCTATATATTAATTCCAAATCGTAAATTCGTAATGCGAGCATTTGTAGTTTTCTTCTTTGTTTATTCCTCCTCTTGTTTTACTAACAAAACCTAAAACTAAACTATGACAAGACAATAGGCCAATAACTGATACCTTTAGGCTTTGGTTTTACTTACGATGTTTTGTTTAATTATTTCCTTTGTTTAGATAAGATTTAGATAGGGTCGGCACAAGACAAATATTTGCTATTTTAGAGATACTTGGTATTTGACTTGCCTTGTATAAGTAATACGAATTTGGATTTATATTTGCCTTGCAAAAAACGATTACTTATTGTTTCAAGTACTTGCTCAAAAATGTATTACTTGCTCAGGTATGTTAGTTACTACTTGCAAGTATTTACGAGTGTTTGCAACTATTTGAAAATTAGTTGCAAATTATTTGCTAAATTATACTTTACTAGGTATGGACACGAAAGTTTTGTTTTGTTTATTTTATTATAGTTGACCAGTAATACCAAGCGGAGTAGCTAACATTTTTATGATATTTGTTACTTTCCTTGTATTTGCAAGTAACAAAACTTTACTACTTTACTTGACAATGAGTAACGAATATGAGTATTTGTGTCTATCCCTAGGTTTAGGCCGAATCCTATTCTTGTTAGGATTATGTGTTTTCGTTTATCATATATAGTTGATGATAATGAGTTTGTAAAGCAGGACTTAATTTGATTAATAAATAAGCTTTCAACTCTTAAACCTTGTCTTCGGCTAAAGCATTATCTTTCAACGAGTTCAAAAAGGCAATGACACCAATGGATTCTAAGACTAAATAAGTATCTTGCAAAACACGTAGCTAAAGCTACACCACTCTCTCGCCACCGGATTATTCTTGCTCTTAACAGATTCTGACTAAATCAATCCTTCTTCTGCCAAATGAGGAAAAAGAGATTCAACACCAAGCAAAACAAAATTCCACCCAAAAATTAGCGTAATTTTTACATGGAAATGGAAGTTTTTAACTGAATAGAAATGATAAAACTTACTTAGCTCATCAAAAGAGATTTTGCTTATGCTTTCCCCATATTTGATCAGTCGAATCTTCCCTACAAATATACGCAAGAGAATAGTAATTCCGCAACAAACCGATGGAACAAGAGCAGCTCTATGAAAACATAACTTACCATCACGGCGAACGCAAATCTCAGGGATACTCTTCACTTCACCGCTGATGCTATCATTGTACACTCTAGTTTCGATATCACCTTCAACATAAACCGATGAGCTGGTTGTAACAAACAAAGCACCAGTAAAAAGTTTTAGACGAAACAGACTGAATGGAGACAGAATGAATGTAGAAGACATTATTCAGCGCCGAGTTTTAGTGTACAAGCTTACACATATACAAAAGTATTATGCATATGAGCTGATTACATCTTAACGGACACTTCTAACAAACTAACAGACTTATGACTACGTTAATTTGGAGTAACAAACTCCATGTATAAGATTACTTAAAATGTAGAAAAGCTTACTTTTTAGCGAGTTTTTGGACAGCGTAAGAGCCGAGAACTTCGTTGTGTACTGCGATTCTATGCCACTGAGCTGGTTTAGGCTGATTGGTTGCTCCTAAAAGCCTCTGATCAAACATGCCCCCTGTTCCTACTGTGAAAATCGTCACCGTTCCTCCGTTCCTTAAGATCTTCTGCAAAGGTGCTTGCCCTACTTTCCCGCAAATTATCGCCTGCTTGCACAAATCAAAGAAGGCGAAACAACAATGTGAACCGCAAGAATGTAACAACCCAATTGAAAAACAGATAAAAGATAACTCAGGTTACGAATTATGATTAGAACACCGGCTTCTACTAGTTCAGGGCATGATGATTCAGGACTGAAATAGACCAAATCGGGTTTTCGCAAGCAATAGAAACAATCAAATTGAAGACTTGCATAAGCTTAATTTGTTTATAGATGAATCTATTTTTTTACCCTATGGACACCGCGAAATCCCCAACCTTTACGAGGATCAACTCCCTGAGGTTGAAGCTCAGGTTTCTTTGAAATTTCTTCTTCAACACCTTCCTCGATCGGACCAGTAGAGAAGCAACAACACCTCAAGCTTCTCGCAGCACTTGTTGCTACAAGAAACACAAGAAGCAACAGATATTCAATGGTTATAACATCATCAAAAAAGCAGATAGCTTTAGGTCAAAACAGAAGAAGAAGAAGAAGAAGAAGAGAGATACGTAGAGGAGATATCTGAGAGCATCTGAGAATCTTGGAGACTCGAACGGCGAGTGAGTTCATCTTCAAACACTGCTGCAAAAAAAATTGCAGACACTAATAATCCCTAGAACGGTATAAGGAACTAAACCGGCTTTTTTGCAATAACACCAATAATTGTTTTAGTGAACCGAACCGGTTTTTCATAAATTTTTGCTGTGAACCGAACTTTTTCAAATTTATCCAATATACAACATGACTCATACCAAACCGGTTAAGCCATTGAACTGACTCTAAGTTACAATCAAACCGGTTTATTTCCCGGTTCAACGATTCACTATGATCTCTAGTATTACATCGTTCAAGTAATCAATCGGACCAGGCAAGCACCAATGTAAACAATCGTTCTGTATTTTTGCGTTCTTCTTGTCTTTATCAAACGGCCTGTACTCTCGGTATGCACCTGGATGTCCATCGGGTCGAGTCAGCAACATTCCGGCGAAATCCAGAAGCTTTAGATTCCTGCTCTCCTCACCCATCTCTGTGACCACTCTCTCGAACTGAGCAATCTCGACATCTCTCAAGATCTTGTTCACAACCTTCATCTCGACCTCATCGTCACTTACCGGTTCTGTTTTCTTACAGGCTCCGCCGTCATGCCATTCTCCATCTTCGAAGTGATCAGGTATCGAAGTGCGGAAAAAAACCATGCCTTTAGTGTTGGATCTTGAGATGAAGTCCATGACATGGCGCAGTGATGTATTGTAAGCATAGTCGAATCCTAAATCCGTCATGTTAAAACTTTCTGGGCAGCCATGGCATCCGACGAGACTAGCATTCTCGTGGTAGACAGCGGTTTTCAGGAACCATTCCCCTGAAGAGATGATCGCATAGTCAAGGCTAGGGAAGAGATCAGTCCATGTTTTGTCGAGCTTGTCAAGGTGAAGCTGGACTGCAGCTGACGACACACCGTTTGAGTCTTCGAAGATTTCGGCTTGAACAAGAAAAGGTGACCAAATGTTAGATATTGACAGGTTGTGTGAAGGGAAATGCCAACGCTTTGATCTATAGTTCTCATCATGGTACACTTCAACCGGCTTTTCGACCTGAAACACGGAAGAAAACAATAACACTTTGCGATTACAAACCTTCTCTTTTCTTCAATTCTGCACATAATTAGCAAGAAACCGTTTTTAAAAAACCTTACTATGGAGAGCATGCAGAGCAAAGATTCGACATGGTTGCGGGAAATGGAGTCGCCAATTAACGCCCATGACTTATTCCTCATAAGTTGAAGAAATCTCTGAGGATCGAAACGAGGCAAAGAGCAGTCGTTAGGCTTCCATTTCCAGTAGAGAAAACCAGAGTCAGGCCGGCCATTAGCGATGCAATTCTGGTGACCGTCGATAACAATACCACAAGATTGGTTTGTGTAGATTGGTCCCAAAGGGTCTTTGATCCATTTCCCAGTGAAGAGATCACACTTCTCCACCTCAATATCTGATGATACAACAAACAAATTCTAAAACCAAGATGAGAATCATAAACTGATACTAATTTTAGATTAGATTAGATTAGCTTCAGAATCAAAACAATGACAGTTGAGAAAAGCTTGAATCAAATGGTTCAAAATCATCACAAAGATCTGAATCTGAAGTTGAAACCATTAGAAAATTATCAAGTGATAATGCATACATGGAAACGAATCTCCTAAGATTAGATCTCAAAAGACACAAGAGGCTTCACAAAATTCAATGGCTGAATTCACAGTGAAAATCGTGATTCAAATCTTACCCACTGGAAATAGATCTTCGTTATCCGATAAGATAACCGACGGTGGCGAAAACTCGGCGGCGTCGGAGTTTCTTCCGTTCATGGAAACTTGAGCTGGCGGAAATTGACCGAAACGGAAGACGAAGAAACGAAAAGCGAAGCAAGTTAGAAGAAGAGCAGAGACGAGCTTGATGAGGAATACATTTTGCTGAACCATAGAGATTGATTCCCATTTCATCATCTTTATCATCATCTTCTTCCTCTCTCTCTCGCTTGAATGTGGAAGAAGTAGAGATGTAAGGATGGGTTTAACTATAGCGATAAATTGAATGAATAATTAAAGTCCAAAAAAGATTAATAACAAATTAAAGCTTCCTTAATTGTTGTGGGTTTTAGACAATTATTATTTCAAAACTATAAAAAACAATTTAATAAACTATAAATCGTAAATAAACGAAATATCTGAATTTTTGAGTCAATTGTACTCCATTGTCAGTTCTAAAAAGAAGTAATAACAGAGTCCAATATTGACTGGTTAATCAAATTTTTTAACTATCTTCCTTTTATAAAAAAGATATAAAAATAGTCAAACCTTAAATCGAATTTGAAGGAATGAATAAGCTCTAGAGAAAAAAACCTTGATGTTGTTTTTAATTTTTTATTGCCGTTTTTAATTTTTTAGCATGAGGAAGGTTGCAGAGAATACCAAAAGATATAAGAAAAGAAAAGTAGTATTAACGACATATTAAAAGTAGTATTAACCGAAAACAATTACCAGGGTAGAACGGTTAGAGGATATTAGCGTATCAGGTAATATCTTTGATGTTGTTAGAACATCCTCATCGGTTATAGTTTTAAAACTGCTTTAGTTATAAAGATTAATACAGAAATAAACACTAGATAAGAGAGAGATGAAAAAGGAGGATCTCCACTATTGATAAGAGACTATAAAACTATGTCATCATTTTTTAGTACAATTTTCTATTATTATTTTTTTTTATGCTATTACAAATTTTGAGAAACAACTACAAAGACAATTACTTCAGCGGACAAATCTTTCCGTTTCATCTGCTGACATGATGAACGATCCTCGCTTGCACCACGCTGAATACTTTATATAAGCTTGCCTCCACTAATCTGCAATAAATTGCGCATCTCCGGGAAATCGATCCCCTGACCTTCTGGTGTAAAAGCATTAATTAACCTTTGATCAACCATTGGACCAAAGGTACTTCCACAAATATAATAATGTGAGATATCCACTTTTTATTATATTTTCATCACATTATTATATTTCATCACTTGGTTGAAAAATATAATAATGTGAGATACCCACTTTTCAATGACTATTACTTTTTAAAGTTTATTTTTCAACCAAGTGATGAAATATAATAATGTGAGATACCCACTTTTTTTAGAAACTAAACGATGATGATGATGCTCTTATGTGTAGTTCCAGGGTAAGGATCAAAGTCATGACTGGAACATCATCTAAGCTCGTTTGGACATATCGGGGAAGAACACAAAAGCTTGTCGGGGTCAAGATATAGTATGTTTGGTCAAGAGGGAACTCACAAGTTAAGTCAGTTACGGCAATTTCTTCTTACATATGTTGCATATCTTATCAATCTCCAGTTATACTGCTTTTAGTTTTGTCCAGGACTTGAATTATCTCTCTTTTGAGGGTCTAGCACTAACAATTTCGATCTTAAATCAGTTTATCAATCAGAGGTAATAGCTAAAGCTTGCAACACTTTTAGCATAACTAATTTTCGTATAGACATTTGAATCCTTAAGACGCCATTAACATTTGTATAAGTATCTTATTCATATATGAATTACTCTTTAACAGAATACGTGAAATCCACAGCAAACTCAAGATCAAACAGAAACATTCAGCTTGTTCTCCGTTGTAAAGTTTGTCTTTGCGTAAGCTCAATCCGAATTTTGAATCGCATAATCATCTGTCTATGAGGTTTAGTTCCGGGAACTGCCGGTGTTGAGGCTCTGGAAAAGCTCTGGAAGATGGGCATTTGTGAGTTTGGTTCTCTTGCTGATCTCTTGTTTCTTCTTCTTCTGCTTCGGTTTGTTAGATACGCCTTGGATCTGTGCAGCAGCTCTCCTCTGCGCAGTGTTCATCACCGGCTTTAACCCAATCTTCTGCAACTCTTTCTCAACGTCAAGCATGTCGGTCGGGATGTCTATCTCGCGGAATAAAGATTTGAAGTCGTCATCAACCCCAATCTTCACATTGAAATTGTTTGGGTACGCAATGTCCTCTTGTGAATCATTGTTTGACAGGAGCCAGATATCTTTTGAAGCTTTCAGAGCCTGCAAAATATTGAATCTCATTACTCGTATTGACATTGATCTTGGATCCGTTTACTAAAAGTCTTAAGAGGACTTTACTTAGACGACTTTTGCACGCGCTTTTAAAGTTTAGGCCTTTATGCGGGGCTTTTTTCAAAACATACCTGTAAATCCTCCATGACGTTCGGATAAGCATCTTTGAGATCAACCGCAGCAATCCCAGGAGGATATTTTTCTACCAACTTGAGAAGCTGATGCTTGTCTTTGACGTCGTGCTTAGCCTGTGGCGGGAGCAGAATCAAAAACACATGAATTACAAAGAGGAACGAGAAACCAACCCCACCTTGAACGAAATGTTTAGTTTACCTTGTAAGAGAACCGTCTTCCATCAAAATGCACTTTCAGATTGTTCCTCAGACTCTCAAAAACAGCCTTATTAGCATTCATATCAACATAACACCTTTCGTTTATTTGCTCCGGTGTAAAAGCTTGCCTTGTCTACACGTCACAAACTCAACTTCATCATATATGAACTTAAGCTCGATTTGAGCAGAAAGGAGACACAAACCTCGAACAAAAGATCAATAACACGCTTGATCTGAGCACCAACAGGAGCTTTCCTTATGCTATTAATGTGCTGAAGCCGCTCAGTATCGTTCGAAAACTTAACCGGAGCTGCAGGCTTCTGACTGATTGCTGCTGGCACGGATGGCCTCGAAGGTCCAGCCGCCGACCTCGAAGAAGAAATACTCGAGAGCGTAGATTGGCATTTCTCTTGCTGTTTCTTGAACTTATCTAGCTGCTCCTTCAGAGCCATCTTAACTGAAAATGTTTTGATGCAAGTCATGAACAAAAATAAATATCAGAAACAACTGAAACTTCCATTTCAAAATCTCAAAACCACAATTAACTGAGATCCTAAGTAAGAAGCTATAGATTAATCTACAAGACGATCCTGACACCTATCTCATACACGAGAAAAAGTCGAGATAAGATCGATTCAAGAGGAATCCCCAAAAATTAGGGTTTCCATAACCTAAAACATCAGCTAAAATTTCCGATTCCGTCAAATCTTAAAACCGGGAGAAACAGGGATTGATCAATAGACTCAAACCTTTGGAGAAAGAGAATCGAAACTAGACGAGGAAGATCGGAGAGAAAGTTTCGCCTTTTTCTTCTTTCGTTTGGATAAATCGAGAGGATTTGGTGAGTTTGTCGATCTGAGAGAGAAACTGAAGTTTGTAAATTGTAACTTTTTTTTGATTTTATAAAAAGGCTATAGGAAATTGTTTTCCTTCCAACAAATAAAAAAGGTCCTAATTTTATACTATTTTTTAATATTTTACGTAGGATTTCAATGATTTGCATACTGTAATTCTTACAAAATCTGAAAAAAAATTTTGGTTAATACTAATTATGTGNTTTTTTTTTTTTTTTTTTGGTAAATGATTTTCAAATTAAATAAAAGAGAAAATTTACAGGGCCAAGCCCAGTCAGTGGAAGCCCACAGTTCGATTGTAACTACACATGTAAAACAGATTGTTCATTTTTAACCTAGAACACAAAGTGAACCAAAATTGCCTTAGCTTAATGAGTGGCCGTTGACGTACAGTGGAGCCTCGTCAAATGATCGTTGGTTAGAGAAGCCATTGTTGTAGAAGGGCTGAGGATAATGCCTGGTTTGATTCGCGAAAACTCAGTGCCTTGTCTCTGATCAACTTGTCAATCTCTTTAAGAAGTAGATCCGTTGATTTGTGGTGGTTCCTGTGAATTCTGTTGTTGCGTTCAATCCAAATAGTATAGATCACGGCTTGCCATCCAATCAAGGTCAGTTTCCTCTTTATTTTCTCACCTCGAAGATTTAACAACTGATTTATTGTTTCCTCCCAGTTTCTTATCACCGAACGTAAACCGCATCTACCGCTAACTGCTGACCAAAGGCTCCACGTTGTGGAACAGGTAGAGAAGAGATGGTCTCGTGTTTCGTCGGCATCATTGCAGAGAAGGCAGAGGNGGGTTGGACAACGATTCAAAATTGCTAGCCATGCGAAGAACTTATGTCTTGGGATGCCGCCACTAAACCACACAATTTTTGACCATGGTACAAGCGGATTATGATCCTTGATAGCTCTGTATATTTGACCGGTTTGGTGGTTATTCTTCATGACTCCATTAACACACCAAGTGAAAATATCTTCATTTGAGTTTAGGTGTAGCGAACAGAGAAGAGCTTGGACAGTGACTTGCTTATCAGAACGAGCCGGTGGTAGTCTCCAATTCCCATTGCTCCAAAGG
>OVAN01014197.1:0-12224 GCA_900406275.1 Anastatica hierochuntica | reverse complement strand
ATTCATTATCAACAACTCAATACAATATCATATTCCATATTATCTCACAGACAAAAAAATAGATTAACAACTCCGCCTTTACTGCATAGATCTCTTTCAATTGGCCAAGCAACATCAAAATTTCATTTGGTGGAATATAGCGTGAGACCCCGATTTATAAGAAAATAGTGATGTGTGATGATAGTTTAAGAGGATTGATTTGATTGTCTATGTCATCAAAATGCACTTATCTTTTCGGTCGCTTGTCCTGATAGAATTCCACAGTTAAACATGTTTGTGCTAGAGCAATACTATGATAGGTGACATTCCTGAAAAGTATTTCCGGAATCTTGTAAGTAAGTACAAAATACGGAAAAAATTGCGTATGATTTGCAGAAACAGTAAATCAATTTTTTAAACGTTTTCGAGGTAGCGCTTCCAACCATCGGACAAAGTATGATTCTGATATACGAGTCTGGAGAGTAGACGTCGAGGCACACGGGAGAGACTAGGCGAAAGTGTTACATATAGTTAAGGAGAAATGTTAACAGCCATATGATTCTGATATACAAGAGAAGGAAGGTGTGTGTGTACGAGTAACAAACACCGGGTCATTTCGAACCTTCGAAAGAATCTAAAGAAAATATACGGTTTATATGCATCAAGGAATTAGCATCACACTGAAAAGAAAAAAAGACAAAATTTGAAACAAATAAAAAAGCATATCTCAAATTTGTGATGCTTCCAAATGGTTACAACCAAACCTTAAATTATAAACAAACATGAGAACAAATGAGGCTTAAGAAGTTGTAGTTAGTGATTAGTTGCTTTCACCTAAACGTCGGAAAGCGATTAATATACAATCACAATGTCTATTAAATACCAGTTGTCATATTTTTATCGTAATAGAATAAAGTTCTTTGATTGCAACTGCTAATATAAATTTCAAGTGTTTGTTGCACAATCAAAAGGTTCAATTCTTTTTCATTTTCGCAATCAATCTATATATAGAAATATATAGAGTCGAAATAACAAAATGACCATATTAGCAAAAACCATTAGACTATATATATCATGTTCATATATGGAATCGTAAGTTCTAGATAATCATTCGAACATCTATTATACTCCAAATTAACCACCTTGGAACCAAGTAACAACATGAAAAGAACAAATTTTAGGAATTTTAAGCATAAACCAATTGATTATTTAACATTCCTCCTCAAAAAGACATAAGATGACAAATTATTGGAGGTGACGGTGTATACAATGTTATCTTTTGTCTATTGCAAAGTTGGAGGTGATGCAGAGGAATCCACGTGTAAGATTTTGTGTGGCTTAGAAGATTATGATCGAAGTTGAAAGCAAAAAAATCTTATTAAAAATATAAAACATCACACTATTATCATTTTTTAAAAAGGAAAATCAATTTGAAAACCGACTCCTACCAACAACTCTGTGGCTCTTTTTAGATTTATCTAGCTACACCAATTAATCATACACTCACTTGAAGATAATATGACTTTTGGCGTCCACGAAAAAATATATTTCCCCCAATAAAAATTATAAAATTATTTTAAAAGAAAAATATAATAGTATTAAAGGATTCGTCGAAAAATTATAATAGTATTGTTTTGGTGCGTGATCGTGTTTTATTAATTTTTACAATTGAATATAGGTTATTAACAAAGACTATTGTTCAAAGAATTTAAAAAGTCCACATGGATTCATTTATCAGCTCGAGTTTTATAAGACTTGCTTCGGAGCAAGTTCTGAAATTATTACTAGATTGTTAATATCCAATGCAACCCATGAGAGTGATAGTTTGAGGTCGTATGATCTTTTATTTTCGTGAACAATTTTTAAAGTGATGTTTTATCCAATCATACTTTTAACATTTTCATATTTTTAAAATTTTAAATAGTTTCTTAGAATTTTGTACAGTCAAAATCTCTTCTGTTTTTTGTTGATACATGATTTTGAGTGTGATTGGGAATAGCTGTCGTTGCTCTCCTCAACAATATTTTTGTCTACAACTATATTATAGTTCCAACCATGTTCTAGCTGTAGTTTAAGTGCCACAACTTCTTTTTAATTTTTTGGTTAGTTTAGGTGCTTTCCAAAGACAAATACCAACACCATAAATAATTGGGCTTTGCATAATATTTCATTTAAATTAATTGTAAAAATGATAATAAAAAACTCTATTTCATACCGTTTATAAACTACGACAAGAAAATCAAAATTCATAAGCTAGTACACTTATAACTTTTCTTTAAAAAACTGTAAAGTAGCAAGCTTTTTCTAAAATTATTGATTTATACATTTTTTATTCAATGATATGCAATATTAAATTATTTATATAAAAATGAGTAATATTTTTATTTCTTATTTACTTATATTAATTTATTTTATTATAAATGTTTGTAACATTAATCTACAACATTCAAATAATATTTTTACCAAACACGCTTTCAATTTTAAAATGTCAAAACTAAAATCTTATAGTTACAGCAAAAAATCTACGACCAACATTTCTACAACAACAATTTTAAAGCTACACCTTTGACCAATCAAACTCTTTTTCTCACAACCAACTAATTGTGATTTTTTTTAAAGTCACAGATTTTAAAGTTACAACAAAAAATATAACTATATTTTAACAGTAAAATTCTAAAGTAAAATTCTCAAACAATTAACCCCGTATATAGTATTACTATTATCATTTTATTGAATAATAAGCGATGTTAGATTTATAAACATAATTTTACTTTCTCTCTTTTCTTGGATATTACAAAAATTTAAATGATCGTATGTCTCCTTAGCGAGTAAAAATACTCATAATTATGTCTATGAAGAAACTAGTAATCAATGAATCAATTGGGCTGATGATATTTTGCGTTTTTTTGCTAAAGTTTGATGATTAATAGTATAAAATAGCATACGATGTTTATCAGGATTAGTTACATATATGCATGATTTTGAAAGAATTAACCAGATTTGCCATATTTTGTTTTCCTTTTATATTTGCCATAATTTTTTACTGTAAAATTACTATTTTACCCGAGAAGGAATAGGTGCAGACAACATTACCACTATTCTGCGAAATTTATTCATACTCATAATCAATTATAATATTATATAAACTTATATATTATGAATTCTTTTTAAAATTTTACAAATGGTTTAGGTTTTTGAATTTAAGGTTTCGAGTTTATAATTTAGAGTTTATGATTTATTGTTTACGGATTTTGTTTTAGTTTTTTTTTTGTGTTTATAGTGTATGATTTAATGTATAGGATTTTGTTTTACTATTTATTTTTTTTCTTTTTTAGAGTTTAGTGTTTTTGGTATGTATTTAGGTTTATTGATTAGGGTTTAGGGTTTATGGTTTATAAATTAGGGTTTAGGGTTTTTATGGTTAGGGTTTAGTGTTTAGTATGAGGTGTATGCTTTAGGGGTTTTAAGGTATTTTTTAGTGTTTATTGTTTGGATTTATATTTTAGTGTTTGGGTTTAAATATAGGATTTATGGTTTGGTTTTAGAGTTTTGGATTTAAAGTTTAGGATTTAGGGTTTAAGATTTAGAGTTTATGGTTTAGGGTTTACTGTATAGGGTTTAGAGTTAGTTTTCAGTGTTTATGGTAAGGTTTAGGTTTAGTATTCATATGTTGGTGTTTATGGTTTAGATTTTCGGTTTTAGGGTTTAGAGTTTGAATTTAATTTTTTGGAGTTATGGTTTAGGGTTTGCGTTTAAGGTTTATGGTTTAGGAATTAGGTTTTAGTGTTTAGTTTTTATGGTTTAGGGTTTAGTGTGTATGGTTTGATGTTCGTTTCGCTTTTAGGATTAGGTTTTGGTCTTTAGGTTTTAGTTTTATTTGATTTTTTTAACGTTAACTAATTATAAAAAATGAGATTTGGAGTTTTCGTTAAGAGTTTCGATGTTTAGTTTCGAGGTTTAGGATTTAGGGTTTATGTTTTATTTTTTATGGTTAGATATTTAGGGTTTAGGGTTAATGGTTTCTTGTTCACACTTTAAAGTTTAGTTTTTTTTTTATTTTTTTAACATTAATTAATTATAAAAAATTGTGTTTAGTGATTCAATTTTAGAGTCTAGAATTTAGTGTTAATTATTATAGTTTAAGTGTAGCTTTTCGGATTTGTCCACGCGATAAAATTGATGTACACCGTAAAAAAAGTAAATGTGGTATAGGATAATACTCGATTTTGGGTATGTTTGGGTATGTGTGTTGTTTGTAACACAATGGTAAGATCTTCTTCACTCTTGCTTGCCACCCAGGTTCGAATCTTTATCTGTGCGTTTTATTACTTTTAATTAAAAACAAAGGTATAAGAGTCATGTCACTTCAATAAATTATGGTAAAAATGAAATGGTATAGAAGAAATGTCATTTTTGTAATGGCATAATTGAATTATGGTGTACATGTAATTGACCCATGTTTATCACTATGTATATATACTCTAGTTGAGCAAACTCATAAAAACTATGTTAAGACTATCTTAACAAAAGGGAAGGTTAAAATAAGTTAATTAAGTTTAGAATCCAAAGAAAAAAACGATACAACTAAGAGGGATTTCAACCTTATTTATTTCATCATTTTCAGATTGTTATGTTGCACATTTTAAATTAGATTGAAGTTCTCGTATTATAATTGTTTTAAAAGGTTTTTATAGTTGTTTAAGTGAGAAATGAAAGTGTGAGAACTACATCAAGAATTGTAATACGAGTACTACTATAGAAACCATGTGATGCAAAGTACGACATAAGCTTAGAATACAAAGTGCAACAGAAGTTTTCTCTACAAAGAAAAGTGTATTACTAAAATCTTTTCAAAACAACTTACAAGTATAATTTTTGAACAGAATAATCTAGCATAACACGACTTTTGGATCGAATACAAGATCCCAAAAGTTCTCTAACCTAACCGTGTGTTTCTTCTTTCTTACAAGCCTATGAAAACTCTTTTGCTAAGTCTCTCTTTTTTATGGTGTAAAATACGAGACACGTCTCTCTCTATATATATATAATATAAAATCTCAACATATCCACTGTCAACTTCCCAAGGAAGAGATATTTCCAAATCTCTTCCTTATTGTTATCTTTCCTATTTTTTTCCACAAAAATAGAAAACTTCTTTATGCGAGTATATCTTCTCCAAGGCGAATATTCCTTTTCCAAGGCATATCTCCAGTTGTTCTTTAGCCTCCAAGACACGTCCAACATAGCTCTTAATCCCGTTTTAAGCTCCGTAACTCGTTCAGCTCGTCTGACACAATTTCTACAGCACTCCGAATGCTACAAGCACACTGTAAGAACTTGACACTTCTGTAGCAAGTCCACTGTTACAGAATCTCCTTCAGACCTCTGCATCTTCAATCTCACTACCTCATATGGAGATCTTAAACTCATTCAAAACCACCTCAGAATCTCTCTCTTTTTTTTATTGAGGTTTAGAAGTCAAGCATCATTCACTACTGAACATGATGGTCTTGTGTCAGCACATGCAGTTCTCTGTGAGCATCCATCTCTGTTTTGAACCAGTAATGTGCTACTCTTTCTTCTACCCCACGTGCTATTGTTGTCTCAGTCTACGACATGTATTGCTCTCTCTTCTGTTATACCAATTGTAGCACGCTCCTCTTCAATAGCTTCTTGCACTGGTCATGTCCTGCTTCAACAACTTCTTGCACCAGCTGCGTCCTGCTTCAGCAGGTTCTCAAACCAGTCATCACAATACTAAAAATCTCTTCCTTGATGACTAAGCTTGAGAACTCAAGCATCCCGTTACCCATCAGTATGTAACCTCCTTTGAATTGACACATAAATCTCTCCTTTAATCTAATGCCATCAACTTTCTCCAATATTTCTCTCCCTCTTTGTCCTTGTTTGTGAACTGAATACTTATAAGTCTCTCTACCTTGTTTGAGTTCACAACATGATCAAAGCTAATTGGAGAAGCATCTCCATCTTGGAAGCTGAGGTCGATGATCTCTTTGACTGAATCTGAAGCAGTTCAATTGAGCATGACCTTGATCTCCTCTATGATAATCCCGTTGTTGTACATGCTGTCAAGATTCACTGTAGCGCATTCCCAGATCTGATGTACACTATGATACACTTCTTGGTATAAGTTGTAAACTACTTTGTGATATATTTTGCTGCAGATCATATTTCTTCATCCATACTTGATTTTGAGAGCCATTCCACCAATATTTTCCTTTATGCAGAAGATGCTTCACTCTCTCTCGATATCTGTAACAGTTAACTTTAAAGTGTCCAAATTTGCCGCAGAAGTAGCATTCTAATCCTCTCGGTGCACTGTTTTTACCTTCTTTCTGTAGCATCTTTCTGGTATTGGATTTGATTGGAGATGCTTCAGAGTTTCTGAAATTATTGTTATGAAAAATGTATTTTATTGTATTCATTGAATAGGTTTACAATGTATATATACATAGATTGGTTGAAATATGAAGATATCACAAGAGAATATACAAGATATGATTCTAATATATCGTAACTACTTCCATATGCCCCCTCAAGATGGACCAAGGGTCGAGAGGCCAATCTTGTCACATAAGGAGACGAACTTGGAACGAGATAACGGCTTGGTGAGAGCATCCGCCAACTGATCTGCAGACAAAACATGAGCAACACGAAGAGAACCAGCCTGAACGTGTTCATGAATAACATGATAATCGACAGCTATGTTTCATTCGAGAATGGAACACCGAGTTTGCACAGAGATAAGTAGCACCAATGTTATCACAATATATAACAGGAGGCTCTGTAATTGAGAAACTGAGCTCGACAAGCAAAGAGAGAACCCATTTAACTTCCGATGATGTATCTGAGACTGCCTTATACTCTGCCTCCGTGGAGGATCTTGCGACTTTCTTTTGTTTCTTAGATGACCACGAAACTAAATGATTTCCAATATACACTAAGTAAGCTCCCGTAGAAGTGTAGTCATCTCTATCACCAGCCCAATCTGCATCTGAGAAAGCATGAACTTGAAAAGGAGTTTTAGTAGAGAAGAAGAGTCCCATTTTATTAGTCCCACAAAGATAATGCAAAACACTTTTTGCTGCCATCCAATGATCTTCGCGCGGTTCATGCATATACTGAGAGAGTTTATTAACAGCATATGCAATATCAGGACGTGTAATCAACAAGTACGGCAAGTTTCCAATGACTGAACGATACTCCGTAGGAACCGCAAGAAGTGAACCTGAAGTGGCAGAGAGAATAGGATTGTCGACCATCGGTGTAGAAATTGGTTTTGCCGAGATCATGTTAACCCGATGAAGAAGATCATTAATGTATTTCGTTTGGGTAAGTGTGATCCCGGCGGCTGATCTTGTAACCTCAATGCCAAGAAAGTAACTAAGCTCTCCCATATCTTTAAAAGAGAAACGATGTGAGAGGAGCTCAATAAACTGATCAACATGTACCTCGGAGTTCCCTGTAACTACTATATCATCCACATATATAAGAAAAATCAATATAATGTCGTTATTCTGAAGAACAAAGAGAGACGTATCCGCCATAACATTGTGGAAACCACACTCGACAAGAAAATTGCGTAAGGCAATATTCCAAGCTCGCGGAGCTTGTTTGAGACTATAGATAGCTTTAATCAACTAACAAACATGATCCATTTTATCTTTGTCCACAAATCCTGGTGGCTGAACCATGTAAACATCTTCATCCAAATATCCTTGCAGGAAAGCATTATTGACATCTAGTTGTCGCAATACCCACCAATAACAATGCGAAGACTAGGATGTTTAACAACCGGACTGAATGTGTTAAAATAGTCAATACCTGGTTGTTGATTGTATCCTTTTTGCGACCAGCCTTGACTTGTAACGATCAACCGTGCCATCCGCATTTCTTTTTCTCCGAAACACCCACCTACATCTAACGAGATTGTATGTCAGATCCGAAGGAATAAGATCCCAAGTACCATGCTCAACTTTTGATCTCCGAGCCCATGGAGTTCCGCCAATGCTCGTCTTTCAAATCTTGAATGTAAGTTTTTGGTTATGTGTCTTCATCGCGAGGAACCATGATGCTCAAGGCATAACGAGGGTTTGGTTTCGTGATTTGATTCTTCGATCGAGTCACCATCTGATGCTCATTTATAGTAATGGCAGCAGAGGACGATGCTGGAACCAGATACAAAGTGGCGGAGTCCTGTACCGGTTCTGTAACCGAAACAAAGCATGAAGAAGAAGATGTACTCTGATCCTCAAGCTCAATTATTGGCGGAGAAGAAACCATGGCGTCCGATAGTGAGGATGCAGCACCAGAGGAGACGTGACCAAAATCGGTAGCACCTAAGACAGAAGCGAGTGGCATTGAAGGTAGAGGTACAACCGAAGGCATGAGATCCGATTGCGAGGAAGAAGAAGACTCGATAGAAGGATGTTTTGATTTTTGAAAAGGAAACTCTGTTTCAAAGAATTCAACATGTCTGGAAGAGTAAAGACGAGAGGTAGCTATATCATAGCACAAATAGGCGCTTTGGCTAAGAGAATAACCAACGAAGACACAAGGAATGGAACGTGAATTAAGCTTATGAGTTGAGTAAGGTCTTAACCATGGATAACACAAGCAACTAAAAATACACAACTTTGAATAATTTGGTTTTTCCTGAAAAATAAGCTCATAAGGAATTCGAAAGTTAAGAGGAGTATTAGGAAGACGATTTATGAGATACACAGTTGTAGCAAATGCAAAAGACCAATACTCCAGAGACATATGAGCATGAGATAAAAAAAGCTAAACATGTTTCGACAATATATTTGTGTTTTCATTCTGAGATCCCATTATGTTCCGGAGTATGGGGAGGTGAAGTGCGATGAGAAATGCCATGTGTAGAAAGAAAGGATGACATGACTAGAAATTCACCTCCATTTTCTGAATAGAAAGTGCTAATGCAAGTTTGAAAACGATTCTCAACAAGCTCTTTAAAGATTGTAAAAGTTTCAAGAACTTGTGATTTGCACTTGAGTGGATAAAACCAAGTGCACCTTGTATAATGCTCGATTAAGACCAAATAATATTTTTAGCCATCAAACGAGAAAACAGGTGAAGTCTAAACATCAAAATAGATTATTTCAAGTGGTCGAGAAGATGAAATAGTATTAGTTCCAAAAGAAAGTTTATAACTCTTCTTGATAGAACAGGAATTGTAAATCAAAGAATATTGAATCTTACTCAAAAAAGGTAAAGAACAAAGAGAAAGAACACATTTTAAAGTATCAATGGCAGGATGACCAAGGCGCGAATGCCAGTTAGTCACTGAAGTTTTTATTGAAGAAAGAACTTGACAGCGAGTTAAAGAAGGAACTGAATCAAGCCACTCATACATCCCATCTTTAGTGCATCTGGTTTTGAGAAGCGCCCCCGTGGTTAGCTCCCTCACCTGATAAGACCAAGGATAAAAAATGATAGAAACACCATTATCAGCACATGTTTGTCTGACAGACATCAGGTTTTTCTCAACATTTGGTACGTGAAGTACATCATTCAAAACAAGAGAACGAGTTGGTAAAGGATGAATCGCAGAACCAGTATGTGTGATTGGATGTCCAGAACCGTCTCCAAGAACCATTGTCTCATTTCCGTGATATGGTGAATGAAGAGCGAGGTTTTACAAGTCCGATGTGACATGATGCGATGCACCAGAGTCAAGTAACCAAGAAGGAATCTCCGTTGATGGTGAAGGCATCATGGTGGTGTGATGAGCTCGAGGTTGCCACAGAGAGGGAGACGACTGATATGAAACCCCTCAAATGTCCGCAAAAACAAGGCGGTACTAAAGGCACCTTTGCACACTGTGTCCCTGCACTCCGCAAGCTTGACACTTTCCGAGATAAGACCTAGGCCCACGGTGGTTGTTATTGAAGCTAAGACGTTGCATGAATGTTTTTTGTTGCGGTCGAGGAGAGTAGTTGTTATTGCTAAAATTTGGTTTTGGTTTTTGGATCGCAACATTGATTGTCACCAAAAAGGGTTGAACTGGTTGAAGGCTGAGAAGAGCAGCTTCTCGATCAACTTATTTGTCATGCAACTAATCAAGTTTTCCCCGAAAACGGTGCCAGAATACTTGATAGTTCAGGTTTTGCCCGAGATAACACTGCAAACGCACAGAAGTATGTTGTAGTGGTTCGAGATCGAATCCACATAGACCAAAGATAACACGTAGAATTTCAGATCAAATAGCGGGCTAAAGCGAAAAAGATGTTTTGGTAAAGATGCAGTAAATCGAAATTTAAGAAGCAAAGAAAGCAAACAAATTACTACGGGGTTGTAAATCAATCAAAGAAGAGTTGTGCATTGGGTATTCTCAGGGAAACATTTCATTGAAGACTCGAATTATTGATTAGGGAACACGTTTTAAACCGTCTTGAACTCAAACACAATTATAGAAATGATATATTTCCGTAGTATCAATTCCATATGTATTAGAAACCTTGAGACTAACTTCCATTGACTCTCAAATTCTAATCATGCATTCTAAACAAGTTTGATAGGTTCATAATTCACTTAAGCATCAACTTCCATTGGCCTAAGATGAATTGCTCATTTAGGATTCTTTCAGGCATTTAAACAAACACTTTCCACGCATTAAAAAATCTAAGATCAGAAACTAAGAGATTAATTTAATTTCATGCATTACGTACAATCCTAGATGAAGATCCAATTGATGATATCCTTAATCATACAATTCTATGTCAACAATTCATAAGTCCCTATGCGAGAACCCTAAACCCATCGAATGAACTACTCACTCATGCTCAGACAATCAACAAAAATAAAATCAGAGAGAGACATCATTGTATTAATCAATAAAACAAAACATAAAGTTCAGAATTCTTCTCGGATTTGAAGTACGGAAGATGATTCTTCTCCTTAGGTTACAAAGCTCTCTCTTGCTCTAAAAAATTCAGAAAAAGTGCATTATGAAACAGGGAACTCGAGCCTAGGTCTTAGTAATGAAATTCGGTTCAAAATAAGTTCGGTCTGGTTCTTCGTAAAATCGATCCGCAAAACGGGATAGGGATCGATCGCTCCAGAAACAAGGATCGACCGATTCTTGTCCATTTTCCTGGGCATTTCAGCTTTTCACGAACACTTCCTTCGATGCTTGAAATCTGTAGAAAATGAAATCTTTTCGCACATCCAAGCTCGATCCCTGTAAAAACACTAAAGAACACAAATCATTGCCAAAAAGATTCGAATGCATACTAAAAACCATAATTCTCGAGTAAATTCCGTAATAAAAACTACTAAAATACTAACACATCAAATCTCCCAGACTTGAATCTTTGCTTGTCCTCAAGTAAAGAAAACGAAGATTATGCATACGAGAAAAGAAGTTTGAAAACCAAAGGGATCTTATGCTATCAGAAAAACCTTACTTTGCGCTACTTTCACTAACCATATAAACTCAGAACAGTTAGATCATTCTCCCCAAAAATCGCTGCATGACCTCCCAAGCCCATCCATACTCTAAAATCTGAACCTACAAACTCAGCTTCCATGTTAATAACTCTCTACATTCATTCAAGATAGGCGTGAAACTTTTTCATCAAAGAACTCATAATCAGGAAATCAGGCTAGGTATTCAAGTCTTTTAGTGGTGAGGCTTAGAGAGTTTTGGGTATCAAAAATTGCGTCAAGATGCAAGAAATTATGCAAAATCGCAGGAGAAAAAAAGTATATTGATATCCATGTCCCCTAACTACCCAAGTACTAACCACCCATCAAAAGTAAACCTAATATGTGTAATACTTCAGGGTGAATCCAATCAACAAAATAATATGCAAATGCTAATTTCTAAACCAGATATGAAGAAGAAATAAACAATTTTCGTTTTTTTCAGAATGAAAATCTGGAAGAAATTAGCATATCAATGACGTTTTTAAACATTAAACACCCATAAAGCATGAAAAATGCAACATATCCATCTAAACCACCAAAACACCCAACACCGAGAAATGAGACACCCATGATCGTGTCTAAACCACCTAAAATANCCTATTCCCTCCATTTTGTTTATACATGTGTGCATATAAGATCAAAAAGAAATGCATGGAGAATCAAGGAGATAAGGTAAGGGTGTGGTGCCAGACTAAAGATGAGTCTGGTCACTGTTGGGGTCGAAAACTGTCCCGACAAAATCGATGCCTGAAAAGGGTCTCGGAAACGATGTT
>OVAN01014196.1:0-12224 GCA_900406275.1 Anastatica hierochuntica | reverse complement strand
CAGTTCCGAAAGGTTCTGTTTTCCAGTTTCAGAGATCCCGGGTTGCATCAATACTTGTGCCAGGGTGGTCAAGACGATCATGCCATAATGTGAAATCTACCGGATTTATTTTTATCACGAGATGCAATTCTATTGTATCTATATATGTCTATTGCAAACCTGAACGAAGTTCAGGATAATTTTCCAGTATATGTCTTTTGCTCGATATGTTGGAAGTTATATACATATACTTTTTACCATTCTCAGTTGCGGATTGGGTATCATATCCTTGAAGCTATATGTCTTTGAAGCTTAGTAAGTTTCTTTTAGAATTTGGGGAATATAAATGCATTGTTTATGGAAAATTGTGTTCCATTAGGCATCGCAAATTTCGCAATGCCACTTCCTTCAATAAGGTATGTTGGACCTGATATTGTATTGACAAAACCTTTTGTCGGTTTTAGATTAGAAAAATATTTTCTATGTTTCAGGATAGTGTGCGTCGTTCCACTATCCGATATACATATATCTCTAAAATTTTTCTTGGATACCATTCCGCTTGTATTGTTATCCATTTCTGTGGAGAGAAACAATTTTAGTTAATAAAAAGGAGACAACTTTTATTTATGAAGCAAATATTACACAATTATTATACAAGATAATTATACACAATCGTTACCCATTATAATTATACATAATAGATAGTACATACATTATTTCAAATAGTTCACGTAGGCAATCATTATTTATGATATAATCTTCGGAAATTCAGGAGTCACACGATAGACATTTCAATTCTCTATGAGAGCGAACTCATCAAAATCATTGGCAAAGTCATAAGCATCAAGGTGTGTTGTATCCTCTTGATGGATTCTTTGTACAAAGCATAAAGATGTGCACGATTACGACACACACAAGACCAATGTCCCTTTGTTCCATATCTGAAGTAGTTATCATCGCGCTTCTGGGAGGTACTTCCTTGGGCTTCTTTCCCATTTTGAAGTTATTCAAATCGAGTCCACTTGTTACGTGGAATATAGTTTCTTCCACGTCCCCGACCACGTCCTCGACCACGACCCTGAAATGCATTGTTTTCTTTAACCGAGTCTTTGATATCTAAAGCATTTGCTTCAAGAAATGCTTTAGAACCAGTAGGTGTCATGTGATTCTTGATGAGGAGCTCGCTATTATTCTCCGCTATTAAAAGCAAAACAATCAAATCCGAAAATTTGGTGTACCTATGCAACATGTATTGTTGTTGTAGGGTAATATGGTTTTTATGGATGGTGGAATATGTTTTCTCAAGCATTTGAGATTCTGTGATTGTTTCACCATAATACCTCAATTTCGCTACAATGTCCAACACGGAGGAATTGTAATTCATGACTTTGTCAAAGTCCTGAAACCTTAGGCTTTGCCACTCATCCTAAGCAAGTGGAAGCGTTATATCTTTTTGGTGATTAAAACGGTCCTTCAGGGACTTCCGGAGTTCTTTGGGATCTATCATGTGCGCATAGTCATAGATGATGCTTTCATCTAGGTGTCTTCTAAGGAAGATCACCAATTTCTCCTTATCTTGGTCTGTCGAAATATTTATTTCTTTAATGGTTTTTGATAACCCTAAAGATACCAAATGCAGTCCGACATCGGTAGTCCAAGATATATAATTAGCACCAGTGATACCAAGACTGGGAATTGGAGCTTCTCGATGTTTTCCATTAAATTTCTAAAATTAACAATAGTAAACATTATTAATAAAGTAAAACTTAACAATTATTATTATTATTAAAATATGCGAGGTGCTGGAATAAATAACGAAATTACAAAGAATACAAGTGCATAGAACATTAAAATAAAAACCATCATTTTTTCCTCGGGAAAAAAATTCTCCTATGAGTAAACTTTAAAAAAGCAACAAGTATAAAACTCATTACAAAAGCCAAAAATATGTTAAACATTTTTAAAGAAAAAAATGCAAAATTTTTGGAAAACTTTTGAGAGAATATGAGATGTTTATGTGAAATGGTGAGTGAAAAATGAATGAAATGTGAATGTATTTATAGATTAAGAAAACACTATTTATGTTAACTAGTCGTTGTAAAACAAAAAGAAACTTTAAATATTTTTATAACCGTTGGAGATAAGTAGATAAAACGAAAGTTATTCTAAAAATATTATTATGCAATTAAAGATAATTTATCACTTAAACATAATTAATTATATAGATGACAAAGTCTCTTTTTATAATAATCATAATATAAACGCGAGTTAAAGATAAATATTTTAGAACATTAAATGAGTAAATAATAGTGACCAAGTCATCCACTAAAACAGTAAAATAAAATAAATTATGGTGATTAAAGTCATCCATTAGAACAATAAAATAAAATAAATTCTGGTGACTAAAGTCTTCCATTAAAACAGTAAAATAAAATAAATTATGGTGACTAAAATCATCCAATAAAATTCCGGGTAACTAAAGTATGGTGACATAATCATTCATCATAAAAGCAATGAAAATAATTAAGACGGTACAACTGTCCGAAATGGTGAATAAAACAACCACTTTAAAAAAAAATGGGATAGCAGATCCGCACTATGATAAATTAATTTATTTAGGTATAACCTTATGGTAGAGTAATCCTGATAATAACGTGTTATAAATTATTAGTTACAGCAATACATTTATTTATAATATTATTAAGTATCTATATAATTGCGTACATGCACATATATTATATATTATTATTATCACATATGCAAAAAAAGAGACGTAAAGAGAGTGAGAATGAGGGAACAAAGCGAATGTCTTTATAATTATCAAGTTGGGTGTATATTTAAAATGCATAATGAACATGATATTTATAGATGGTGAAGTGACATAATTCACTATTTGTTATAAAAAGAATGGGCTCCATAATTTGACTTTCATAACAGTAGTTAAAATATTCAATGTTATGTTTATTTTTGGAATTTGGTCTTAATCCGTTCAAGTTCATATGTTATGATGAATTTAGTTTTAATTTTTTCATTTTTTAGATATATCTAAATAGTTAATAAAAATACTTTAGGTAAAAATAATTGAACCAAAATCTCAAAAAACACAAAAAAAATCCCAAATAATCTCGAGTACGAATATTCGGACCGGACCGAACCCACACAAAACCGAGAGGTCGAACCGGATCCGATCCTTACTTAAGAAATAGAGATATTAACACTGATAGACACTTTTGTAAAAGTTATTATCCAAATAGGCATTTCTTTACTCTTGAGCACTTTTTCACTGTGTCTTTTATGACAATCTAATAATGTCCCTGCTTTTACATGTCTCGATGGTGTAATTTTATTTCTCTTGTTACTTTTTCCAACTAAAAGGCTAAGGGAAAAGTTGTTAGCTAGTTGGAAAATATAATATTTTATTTTTTATTGTTACCATAAAACATCTAGAGAAATTATTATTTTAATCAGGTTGGTGTAGTTTTCAAAGAACATTATGTGATGTGTTGTCTTTATAATATTCTTGTTGGTCCCTTATGTAAGTGAATGATAATTTAATAAATAAAAAATCATTTTCGAGACCTTATTACTATGTCCAATATTAACTGACCACGATCGAATAGTCGTTTGCAAAATTTTGTGTGGACGAGATTGTCGCACATGGTCGTATGCGCTGACGTAAGAATCGAATACTTGAGTAATTGTCCCTAAGATATCATTTAGTATGGCTGGAAATGATTAAGCTTGTATACATAACCTCATAGTAAAATAGGAGATTTCCATGTAATATTATACTTGTAATGTTTACTTTCTTGGATTCATGAGGGATAACAAATGTATATTAGACAGAGCAATTAGTGTCTATTCATACACTGTTTTACATATATGTACAAGATTATACGCATAGACACATGGATAGCAATATGTGGACTGGCAATGTACCGAAAGTGATTAAAAACTTCCCGAAATTAATCTTGATAATGTTTACAAAAATAAATGTCGCATCAATTTGATATCAAAGTTGAGAAATATTTATATCAAAGTTAGGAAATGTTTAAAAAAATAAATACCACACCAACTTGATAATGGCTATGGTTATATGTCATCTAATCAAAGTGGACAAAATTTGCTACTACAAGACATTCTCAAGCGTAACTTTTACTGTTTACAAGCGTAATTGCAATTACTTATATATATGCAGCAAAATAATGTTTTTCTAACTTCAATATAGGGGTTATCATGAGCATTATGAAATTCATATGTTTTTCTTGTTTTTACATATACTATATGGTTCATTATTTTTACAAAATTTGGTGGACACATGATGGTGGACTTGACAACTACCTAACATATATCTTTTTACGTTTAACAATGTTATCCTTATTTTGTTTTATTTAACATCCACACACTTTTGAATTTAAGGAAGACAAAGATGGACAAACTGGAACGGACACAAACGGATGAACAACCAATATGTGAAGTTACTTACCAAATTTCTTACCAAATTGTACAACATCAACAGCTGAAAAAGTTGGATACGTGTCGATGAGCAACCAATACAAATTAAATAACATCAGCGGCTGGAAAAAATCTCTCTCTCTCTCTCTGATAAAAAGAAGAAACATTTTGGTTATGTGAAGTTTTAATCCCCAATTTGTTTATGTCTTTGTTCAGAGGTTCTTTAACTTGTGAATCCAATTCATGTTGAGTTTACGTTTGATTAGCCTAGATCTAGAAAGTAACTAAAGAACTCAATAGATTTGTTCACCTAGAGTTCGCGGATCTACATCTCCGGGGAGAGAACAAAACTCTCATGCTTCTCCACTAGATCAATGGTAGTCACTTTTACAAGAGTTTACAAAAGAATCTAACCGATCTTGTTTGTTTTCAGATGGTTAAGAGACTGGCTCAATGATCTCCGATTGAGCAAGATGAGAACCCTAAGAGATGGTGGTGACTTTGGACCTCCGTGCCAAAAGGGATATGGCTGCCGCAAGATCACCAGAGCTAAACCAAGCTCCCACCGGAGAAATGAGTAACCTAACCTCCTCTGATGAATCCTCGAAGACTTCGCTTTCTCCCCTCTCTCTCTCTCTCACTCTCTCTCTCTCTCTCTCTCTCTCTCTCTTTTTCTTTTTCGTAAGACTCTCTTTGTTCTTCTTCAGTGTTATGAAGATGATGATCTTGGAAGAAGTTAGTTAGAGTTTGTTATATAACAAACTCTTTCTTTCTACTTCTCTTAAACGATGACGTTGTTTAGACTTCTGGGGGAACTGGGCCTCGCCTTTGTGGCCCATAGACTTTGCTTAATCTCAGACTCATGGGCTTTGACCCATTAACCTTTAGATCAAAAACGACAACACTCACAAATCTCCACCTTGTCGTATTGATCCTTATGCTTGTTGAGATAAAACACTCTTCTTCTCCCAAAAGAAAAAAAATCCTAAACGCCGAATCCCTCTCCTCATCTCCATCTTTGATCTCGTGGATCTTCCCAATCATAAACATGTTCAGCTCCACCGCCGACCATGACTGACAAAGCTTCTTCATCGAAGACTGCGAAGCAACTCGGTAAGCTCTTCAACCTCTTCAACTTCTGATTTCTTTATCGAAACCTGAAATTCATGTGTCTCTTCCTTCTGCATGTCTTAATATCCTTCATTTCTTTTGCTTTCACTTCTTCGTTTCAGCTCAAGAACAACTCCAGAAAGATATGGTAGTTTGGGACACTGAATTCGTCTGTGTCAGGTAATTTCCCACTACCCTCTTAGCTAGATCTCTAGGTAACGAGTAGTAACTAGCCTGAACCACACACTCTTTTCCCGATTTCTTCAGAAAACTAACCTGTTTTCTGTTTTTGTCACCCTTTTTGCAAGATACCCAATCGGCGGAAGCATCTCGCTGGTGTATGAGATTGGATCACAGGGTAACCCCCATCATTACGAGACACTTCTCGAAGTCTTTTCCAGGTAACACCTTAGTTAGGAAATCTGCCGCATTAGAACTAGTATGAATCTTGAATAGTTCAACTGAACCCTCTTCAACTTTGTCCCTAATGAAATGATACTTACTCTGTATATGCTTGGTTCTATCATGTAACACTGAGTTTCTTGCTAAGCATATTGCACTCTGAGAGTCACATAACAACTTAAAACACTTAAAAGACTTTAAATATCCCATTAATTCACCACAAATGTAACATAAACAAGTCCTTTCTTTGGCTGTCTCTGTGAGAGCCATATACTCAACCTCTGTGGTTGAAAGAGAAACCACATGTTGCAATGTTGGTCTCCAGCTAATTGTGTTTCCACCCACTTGAAACACATACCCTATGACTGACCTTCTCCTGTCTAAATCTGTAGCATAATCTGAGTCACAATACCCAACAATTTCCAACTTGTCTTGTTTAAAAAATGTTAAACTCAAATCTGATGAACCTGCCAAATATCTCAGAACCCACTTAACAGCATCCCAATGAACTCTACCAGGCTTAGTCATGAATCTGCTGGTCAGACATACATCATAACCTAAGTCTAGTCTTGAACCAATCATGGCATACATTAAGCTACCAACTGTACTTTCATATGGTATTGTATCCATGTATTGAGACTCTGTTGCCAATTCTTCCTCCGTCAAACTTTTCAGTTTGAATTGAAAATTTGTGGGAGTAATCACTGGCCCTGCATCTTGCATGTTAAAAGACTTAAGAATCTGCTTAACATACTTAGCCTGAGATAAACTCAAAACATCCCTTTTCCTATCTTTGATTATGTCCATGCCAAGATTCTAGAAGCAGGACCCAAGTCCTTCATATCAAATACTTCCATTAAGCTTCCTTTTAACCTCTGTATCTGTCTAGAATCCTTAGAAGTAACCAACATGTCATCAACATAGATAAGTAAGTAGATTTTGTCTTGAATACCCTTACCTCTGAAATACACGCAAGGTTCTTACTGACTCCTCTGAAACCTCTGACCTTTCATAAACTCATCAAACTTCTGGTTCCACTGTCTAGGTGACTGTTTTAAATCATAGAGTGATTTTTTAAGCAAACAGACCATAAACTCTTTTCCTTTTTCCTCATACACCTCAGATTGATTCATGTAGATTTCCTCATCCAAAGTTCCATGTAGAAGTTGTTCTAATTCCATATCAGGATTAACCACCAGAGATAACATGATTCTGATTGAAACATGTTTTACTACTGGAGAGAAAATTTCATTATAATCAACCCCCTTCACCTGAGTGAATCCTTTTGCAACCAATCTGGCCTTAAACGTTGGTGCTTCCACTCCTGGAATCCCTTCCTTGTATTTGAAAATCCATTTACAACCAACTAGCTTCTTACCAAGAGGCTTAGGAACTAGATTACAAGTTCCATTCTTAGCTAGCGACTTTATTTCTTCCTTCATAGCTTGCTTCCATTCCTTCCAATACTTGTTCCTCTTAGCTTCATGTATTGTCTTAGGTTCATCCATGTTCAGACTCTTAGCACATGATAAAACATAAGCTACAAATTCTCCACTTTCAAATATAGAAGGTGACCTTATTGCTCTTCTAATTCTGTCTCTAGCTAACATGTAGTTACCTAGATCTTCAGGTTCTTGAACTGATCCTGTAGACTCTTCCTTGTTCTCAGACTCATCTGATCCAGATTCCTGATCTGAGTCTGAAGACTCTTCTTCCTAAGAAGCTCCACCCGAACTAGAACTAGCTCCACCTGAACTTGACATAGTAGGACCCTGGATCAAGTCTATATGAAAGGAAACCCTCTTCTTTTTCTTATCCTTAGGCTCCTTATTCTGCACACAGTCTTTAAACACTTGTTCTTCATGAAAAATGACATTTCTACTTATGGTACATTTACCATACTCAGGAATCCAAACTCTGTAGCCTTTAGTACTCTGAGGATACCCCATGAAGAACCCTTTTACAGCTCTTGAGCTCACCTTATCTTGAGTAACATGTACATAAGCAACACAACCAAATCTTCTTAAGTGTTCAAAACTGATCTTAGAGCCAGTCCATAGTTCCTCTGGTATCTTGAACTCTACTGCAGATGATGGGGATCTATTAATCACATATACTGCTGTAGATGCAGCTTCAGCCCAAAACTGTTTTCCAAACCCTGTTTCAGCCAGCATACATCTCACTTTATTCATAATAGTTTTATTGATCCTTTTTGAAACTCCATTCTGTTGAGGAGTATAAGCACAAGTTATGTGTCTTTTGATAACTGAAGCTTTACACAGATCATCAAATTGCTTATTACAGAACTCTAGGCCATTGTCTGTTCTTAAGCATTTGATTTTCTTCCCTGTCTGAGTCTCTACTAATTTCTTCCACTCCTGAAAACTCTGGAATGCTTCATCCTTATATCTTAGGAAATAGATCTACACTTTCCTAGAGTAATCATAAATGAAGGTGACGAAGTATTTGCATCCAGATAAACTTTCATCCATCCCTGGTGACCCCCATAAGTTTGAATGTACATAGTCTAGAATTCCCTTAGAAATGTGATTTGCCTTAGGAAAAATTTGTTTCTGAGACTTTCCTAAAACACATTCTTCACAGAACTTTAAGACTCCAACTTACTTGGAGTGTAGATATCATGCCTTAACCAGAAGGTTCATATACTTCAAACTCATGTGACCTAGTCTGGTATGCCACCTCATTGTGGTATCACACTCTGGTCTTACAACTGAGGCACTTCCTATTTCTACTTTCCCTTCTAAGTAGTATAGGCCATCTTTATACGTCCTAAAAATAACTTTCTTTCCTTCTTTGTAGAAGGTAACTACAAAGTCTCCACCAATATAGACACACCCATTCTTCTCCATCTAACCATATGATATTAGATTCCTGCTCATAGTGGGCATTTATCTTACATCAGTCAAGATTACCTCTGAATTATCTGGATTCACTATTTTTAACTTCTCAATACCCTTGACTTCACTGAAAGTATTGTTTCCCATCAAGACTTTTCCTCCTTCAAACTCCTAAAAGTCAAACAGAAACTCCTTATCAGGTGTAATATGAAAAGTGCATCTTGAATCCATTACCCATTCATTTCTGGTATCACATAAACTGGCTATAAGAATCATAGGAAGTTCTTTAGCCACATTTGCAGATTTTGTGTGTTCTTTCTTTTATGGACAATCCCTTTTGTAATGACCCTCTTTACCATAGACCCAACATTCCCTTGCTTTGCCTTTGCTTCTCTGTTTCGACTTGGATATGTTTCCTTTACTCTTAGATCTTCCTTTATCTTTATCATTTGTCCTCTTCTCTGGTCTTCCTCTTGTAATTACAAGACCTTCTCCTGAAGTGTTTGCTTCCCCAAGCAGTCCTTTTTCCTTAAGTTCCACCTCCTTAGCGTAAGCTGATGTTGTCACATCATTTACAGTCAAGGTCTGCTTTGTATTTCCATACTTCAGGGTATGAACCAAGGGATCAAATGCCTTAGGCAAGCTTGACAAAATCTGAATAGCTTGATCTTCGTCACTTACATGTATGTCCAGACTTGACAAATCATCCACTAACTTCAAGAACACATCCAAATTTTCTTTTATGCTTTTGTGTTCTGCAAACCTCTGTTTTAAATAGATCATGTTAGGCAAAGTTGTATCTTGATAATCTCTTTCTAATGCCTTCCAAACTCACAGAGCTGTTGTATGCTTCATAACCTTTCTTAATACCAGATTGGTTAAGCAAGAGCAAATGAGATTCTTTGCTCATTTTTCCTTTTCCTTCTTGAGTGGATCAACTGGAGCAATCTTTGGCTTTTCCTTTAGATCTTCTTCTATTGCTTTACCCTTGGTACTCTCAAGAATTTCATCATCTTCCAAGGCAGACTCCAAGCCTTGGATTTCCAATTATATTAGCACCTTATACTTTCACATACCAAAATCTCCCTTTCCATCAAACTTCTCCATCTCAAATTTACCTTGAGTAGGTTCAAACATCTTCAAATATTCACACAAGAAAGTACTTGAACTATTTCGACATAGAACAACTCACAGACTTGACTGTTTCTTCAAACAATACCCTCTGTTATAACCTGGAAAACCTCTGATACCACTTGGGAAGTTTTAATCCCCAATTTGCTCTGTCTTTGTTCAGAGGTTCTTTAACTTGTGAATCCAATTTATGTTGAGTTTACGTTTGATTAGCCTAGATCTAGAAAGAAACTAAAGAACTCAATAGATTTGTTCACCCGGAGTTCATGGATCTACATCTCCGGGTAGAGAACAAAACTCTCATGCTTCTCCACTAGATCAATGGTAGTCACTTTTACAAGAGTTTACAAAAGAATCTAACCGATCTTGTTTGTTTTCAGATGGTTAAGAAACTGGCTCAATCAACTCCGATTGAGCAAGGTGAGAATCCTGAGAGATGGTGGTGACTTTGGACCTCTGTGCCAAAAGGGATATGGCCACCGCAAGATCACCGAAGCTAAACCAAGCTCCCACCAGAGAAATGAGTAACCTAACCTTCTCTGATGAATCCTCGAAGACTTCGCTTTCTCCTCTCTCTCTCTCTCTCTCTCTCTCTCTCTTTTTCTTCTTCAGTGCTATGAAGATGATGATCTTGGAAGAAGTTAGTTAGAGTTTGTTATACAACAAACTCTCTCTTTCTACTGTAAGAATATTTTATATTTTTATGTGACCTATGTATCTAAGGGTTTATTGTAAAGATCAAGTTCACACTAAAGTTATAAATTCTAATATTAAAGATGACACCGTGATGGATTGGTTTCGATTAAAGACGTTAGAATTCGGGTGCATTGATATACCCCCTCCTTTACCTTATTTTATGAATGTCCTTCCTCCTATGATCACATAAATATGTACATGTATGTATTATATGAAAGGTAGTAATAAAGAAATATACCACTATTAAGATATAATACATATATGTATTTATATTGTTAGTTGGTGGTGGTTATGAGTGAAGGATTGTATCCGTTAATGACAACCTTCCATTAGTATAAATAAGGATGATGGTTCTCCTTATCATTAAGTTTTACAACACTCTCTAAAACCACCACATATAAAAGAAAGATCATAAAGAAGAGTAAAAGGAGGATTTGATTCTTGTCCATCGAATCACTAAAGAAAAAGGTCTAAGGGAGGAGAAGTCAATCTACATAACCTTCAATGGATCAAGGTTAGTACCTTTCTTCTTCTCTAAGAAAATTAATAGGTTGAATTAATATAAATCTAGAAATGGTATTGGGATAGATTTCATTAATAGAAATCATTAAAGAAATTAACAATTGGTAGCAAAGTCATCTAGATATAATTAATTCACCTTTCATGAACATACACGGTTTTATCCGTTTTAAAGAGTGTTCATGATTATTGTTTGTTTCACCGTAAACAAACGTTCGGGAGTACGGTCTAGATTTAATTAATTCGCCGATTAATGAACATATATGGTTTCATCCATTTTAAAGAGTATTCATTATCTACGTTTGATTTACAAACCCGTAAATGTTCCGGTGGACTACGAGACCGTACGATCTCAAACGTTTACTTATGATAATTTAAACGTTACACTTGATCAAGGTTTGTGAACGAGTGTTATAATTATTAAAACATTCTCCAATTAATTACATGTTGCCATAATCTTTGTGTCATGTGTCGGCCACCTTTAAACTATTACTAAAGTGGCACATGACTTACCGTTGAACGGTTAATTGGTTAACGCCGATTTGTTTTTTTTGTTCAACGGGTATGAATAAAATTTATACATGACTTATATAAATGATAAGTCATGAATGGTTTCATAATTAAGTTTATTTTATTATAGTTTAAAATACTATAATTAAAATAAACATTAAAAAAGAAAATGTTTCCGCTGCATTTTAATTAAAGAGGGGTTATTGTGTTATGAAATATTAACACAATATTAGAGTCTTTTCCCATTAAGTTCTTTAGGGGTAATTATGTTATGAAATACTAACATAATATTATAGTAGTTTTTCCCCATTAAAATTTTATTGTTTATATTGTATATAACATGTTAGTCACCAAAGTGGCCTTGTTACATCACATATAAATATTAAAATTTATAAAGTTTGTTAATTGATCATGACCAAGGATGTTAAATGACATTAAAGTTTGGTCGATCAATTAATTATTATCTATATTCTAGGAGATCACCCAAAGGTAGATCATTGAATATAGTTAATGTAAGAAAAGGATTAGTCATTTCTTACTATAGTCGATAATATGTATACCCAA
>OVAN01014195.1:0-12225 GCA_900406275.1 Anastatica hierochuntica | reverse complement strand
ATATATTTATTTATTTATATTTTTTTTGATAATTCGGCTATCCTGGGCCCCAGCGAGGTGGATCCAGATTAGCCGGCCGGAGTCCTAGATCAGGTCCTTTTTTGGACACACAGTACCATGGACAATTTCCTATACTATCGGTCCCAGGGCGCTGTGGGCGCATGTGAAAACCCTAGAGGTGTCCAGAGACAATGTGATGTAGTTCCGTCTGGCAGGGTTCGAACTCGCAACTTGTCGCTAGGAAGGAGCCCGCTCTTACCAGGATTGAGACATTTCCTTGTAACAAAAGTAAAAAAAAAAAAAAAACATTACATAAAAATTCATGAAAGAATATATTTTTAATCTATGCTCAAATGCTGATCAAATGCATACTTTCCAAAACCTAATGTTAATAACTAGATGTCTAGCCCTCGAAATATCAGCAAGGATATGGCGAATGGCGCTTTTAGATGAGATCAATATCTAGCTTGGTAGGGAAACTCGAACAGATGATCTTAAAGTTCTTTGTTAAATAGAACTGTGTCCTCAAACACTGGAGAAGAGGAGTATCAATTACAACGTGGGTATACTCATTTATGTCCATCCTCTTTAGCGTCTGTGAGCGCACTTGTAAAACATCTCTTTCACCAAACAACCAAGACCTGAGGATGGTTAAATCTTCAAGAACTGGACAGCTTGAAATAAGTTTCTCCAAAATGACCTCACTAGGATAATGAACGTATTCTAAATGAAGGCTCTTCAGAGAAGGTAAAGAAACAAACTCGGTATTAACAAGCCGACATTATAGAGTTGTAAGTGTACTAGTGTCTCACAGGTATACAAGCTCTAAGGTATTGGTGAAAACCCATGAACCTCAAGATGTTGAATCCTACGTGTAGCAACAACATTATCAATCCATGAGCCGACATAGGTGTTACCATTGTGATAAGAATAAAGCCTTAGCCGAAATTTGGCTATACATGTATTTTTGTGGAAATTGAAAAACTTATCGGTGATGTTGTCGCACGCGTCTAAGGCCAAAACAGAAACACATTGCCAATGTATTCTCCATTTGGTGGACAAAGCGCTTGTTCTTACAGCATCCTTTGTCTGAAGATGACTAAGTATCTCAAATATCAAAGAATCTGGTAACTGGCTTATCCTATCTTTCTCGAATCGTGTCGTTTTCTTTCTACGCACCATTTGTTACCTTCTTTCTTCACAAAACTCAACTGCATCATCATGCTTTTAATTAGGTGAAAATTAATTGAAAGTTAGAGAAACAACCAACAAAACACGTATTGACACAATTACTTGCATCCAAAGTCTAATTAAAAACAGATTTCAATAAGACCATTGAAAGGAATGAATTAAAATCACACGTGACGCTTGTTAGGGCTAGGCTTAGGGTTTTAAGGCTTCTGAAGAACACTAAAAATCAAGAAGAAGAAGAAGAAGAAGAAGAACGTACCAGAGTCGGATTTAACTAGCACGTCAGATCAAGCCGCTCTCTTCGTCTTCCTTCACGGTCATGTATGTAAGGATAGCATCGAGCAAGTGCCTTCTTGACCACGCTGAGTTTTAGGGTTTTGATGGACAATTTTAAAGTCGAGGTTTTGTATGTATATGGGTGTGAGAATTGGACCAACTCGGTTCTTTAAGACATTAACCAATAAGCTTGAGCATAGCTTATCCTTGGTTAAACACGGTTTAACTGAATTCGAAGAATTGTTAAACAAACTACGTGTAATTTCAACCTGCATTTTTGTCTCTCTCTCGAAAACCCTAGCCGCCAACCTCTTCTTCATTTCATCTTCGATCTAAGGACCGGTGAATGGTGGCTTCTAAAGCACTGTTTGTCAGTCCCTCAATGTTTCTCTTTAGCTTTTTCATTATTTTTTATTTTTTGTTTTTATGCCTTGCATCAAACTGTTCTCGGGTTTGGTGGTTACTAATTTTTGATGGACGAATTTTGGTGCTATTGATTTTCTTTTTGGTGCCGGACCAGAAGATAAATGGGAATTTTCGGGTTCGAAGATTGATGAGTATTGTGAGATAGGAAAGTCAATTGTTAGACTAAAATCAAAGAAGACTCATTGTTAACGGATTAGCCATGCTTCTAGAGATGAGTTTCCTTCACGATCAAGTTACGTTCTATTCAAGCCGCTATTGTACATAAAAGAAAAACAAGCAGAGTGAAATAAAACATCCAAGAATATGATAGGTGAGATCAGTTTTATCCACTATGTTTATCGTTATCTTTTTTTCGTTATGTAATTTGCATGTATATATCTAATTCAATATTAATAAAATCCAGCGTTAAAAAAAACTTCATGTAATTTAAAAGGAACACATGCCTAAATTCAACCAATCAAATAATTATACCAATCAAAGTACTTTACACCAAAATTCTATTTAAGCTATAAAAAATGTTGGGGGGGGGGTAAATTTATTCCATTAGAGTCCGACCATAGCCTAGACCAAGGAGACAAAGATAAATCCCTAGTTGTAGGTGATAACCTAGGCCATAGCCAAGGACACCATCGCCAAGCCAAGGTAGGACGGATATCCCCTTAGTCGGTCTAAGATCTTAAGAGATAAGGACAATTGCCTTATTTGAATCTTGAGAAATATTCCTATTGTATGATAAGCTCGAATATAAGAGTTGTCCATAAGATAAATGAAAATCCTAACTCAAAAAGCTATAAATAAAAAGGTAAGAACCCTAATTCAAGGATCTGATTACATCCCGAAATCCAAAACTTATACATTATTGTACTTGATCTCTTATTCATCAATAAAAAGAATCATTTACAAACTCTTTGCATCCTTTCTTTCATCTCTATAAAATCTCTAAAACCACCAATTTCATTGTTCTTGTTCTTCTCCATCGAAGAACGTCCAGAAAACCCCCCAAACAGTTTGACGCTAGAAGGAGGGGAAGATTTCAACAAGAACAAAACATTGAAGATGAGTGAGTCCAGCAGTTCATCAGAACCAGGAGGTAGCAAACACCTCGAATCCATGTCCGACGAAGTAGCTACGAATCCAACCAAAGAGAAAGTACCCAAGACAGCCAACAACGCAAGCGATCCCGATGGAGCTTCAAAAGCACGTGTAGATCACGGCAAAGCTGCAGGAGTACGAGTTGATTGCGGTGAAACTAAAAGAAAATAAAGCTCGTCTAAAGGAGTTAGAAGACGAGAACGCGGTTCTCAAAGCCTTAACGGCATAGACAGATGTTGACACGCTCGAAGACGATGGCGAAGACAACGAGAGGCGTGCCAGGTCCAAGAGAAAAGTCCCGTCAATGCAGACCCTTGGCAAGATGCCACCGGAGGTCGTTAAGGAGGCTCAGACGCATCAAACTCTAAGCTCAGGTCTTAGTTGAACCCCTGGTGCCAACCACAAAAACTGCCCTAGCAAAGCCTATGAGGGAAACGTTAACGAGGCTCTTGGCATGGAAGCCATGCTAATGGAGAGGTTAGAAGCCATGGAGAACATGATAAAGCGTCTGCCGGGAGAAGCTCCACTGATTATAAGGAGCGCTCCCAACTCCTACGCAGATACACCCTTCGTTGATGCTATTTCTTATAACGAAGTCCCCAAAAGGTTCTCTTGGCCAACCATGACTATGGACGACGGGACCACCAATCCAAATACGCACATATCGCAGTATCACCAACGCATGCTAACTGCCCCCATTGCCTACGAGCACTTGGAGGTTTGTATGTGCAAAGGATTCAGAGCAACCCTCACAGGCCCAGCGCTGTTGTGGTACTCAAATCTTGCCAACGGCTCTATCAACTCCTTCGCCAAGCTAACAAACCGCTTTGTCGAGCTGTTTGCTAGCAGCCGAGTCCTGAGACGTGATTTCGATGACCTCTATCGGATCAAACAACGCTCTGGCAAGAGCTAGAGAGAGTATCTCCACCTGTTCAATGGGGTGAAGGTGTTGGTCCCCAAGTGTGTTGCCTCTACGACCATCTCAGCCTTTAGGTAGGGATTGCTGCACAATGGCGACCTGTACGAGGACTTAACCAAGGACCCCTGTCATACCATGGAATACGTACTCTCCAAGACTTGGGCCCAAATTAAATAGAAAGAAGACCCAGCCTATATGGCCCAACTGGCGCAGAGAAATCATCCCAGAAGCCATGGTCACTCCAAGGCTGTCAGGGACGACAAGCCTAACGCTAGTTCTGGACCTGAAAATTTCGCCAAGGGTGACCCCAGAGGATGGCCAAAGCCCTTGGCGAAAGAGGAGCACGAGAAATACGTGCCCATGACCTAGCCCGACATGTCCAGCATGGTGATATATATCCTCGACTGAGATAGTGACTGAGCTGGGATGTGTGTCCGGAAAGGTCAAATAGCCTGTAAAGATGTGCACCCTTCAACATAAGAGAGGCACGTCTAAGTGGTGTGCTTTTCACCACGACCATGGTCACCTAACAGTCAAATGCTTCCAGCTAAAGCTCGAAGTGAATGAGTTTCTTAGAAAGGGATACATTCGAGAGTTCCTCTCAAAAAGAGGAAGGGCACTCATTCATGAGCAGACCAAGAACGATGTTCCCCTGGGAACAAGGCCTAATTCGCCGAGGCGCAGTTATGATGTCAACTTCATTACTGGAGGATCAGAAGCAAGCGGGATGACAGCCTCTGCTACCAAGAGAAGCACTCGCGCTGCCAAGATCAACCATGGAGTAGATGTCATGGCGATTAGCAGAGAGCGCGAAGATGGCCCTAGCTTAATAAGCTTCACCACTAATACCGGCGGAGAAGTGATGACTCCGCACCATGATGCCCTTGTTATATTGAAAGTTGCGATCTGCTTCATGAAGTGAATCCTCATCGACAATGACAACTCAACAAACATCATTTTCACCAACGCCTTTGAAAGCTTAGGATTAAGCGAAGAAGAAATCACCAGAAAATCCATTTCTCTAGTCGGATTTAGTGGCAAAGTAAAGCAGACCATGGGAGAAGTAATCCTACCGGTATATGTTGAAGGTGTCAACCAAATGACCAAGTTCCTTGTTATAGGTTGCTCCTCGGCGTACAACGCAATAATGGGAAGGCCATGGATACATGATATGAAGGTTGTTCCATCAACTCTGCATTAATCCTTAAAATTCCCAACACATTGGGGAATAAGGGAAATCAGAGGAGATAAGGAGTGGGCCTGCTCATGCTACCAGACAACCCTCAAAGCCATTGCTCCAAAGCCCCGTTAAATGGCTACCGCTATGGAGATCTTTGTCGAGTCGTTGCACGAAAAAAGCAGTCCTCAAAGAATACTGCCACATACCAGCCAAGGGGCAAGACCACAGGCAAGAGACGAGCCTGACGGGAGCACGGGGGTACGAAATAACAGAAAAATTGGAATGCCATCCACAACTAGAATATCTATCCTAGGCAAGGATGCCTTTGCGTAAGCCTTGGAATCCTTCTTAGCCATGAGATGGCCATCTTTTTTCTTAAAATTTAATTATGTAATAAAAACTCCGCTATTCTTTGACGAAAGAACTGCGGGTCTTGAAATACATTCTTGAAAGAAAAGAAAAACGATTCCTTTGGAGAAAAAACATATAACATCTTTAAAAACTCCTTAGAAATCTATCAAAGCCTTATGCCGAAAAGGAAAAAATCAATATAATGCGGATGAGATCCTAAAAACCATGGCCAAAAAGTCAAGACAGAATGCGGACGGGCTCTTAACTATGGTCATCGAATGCGGACCAGATCCTAAAAACCACGGTCAAAAGGTCATGGCGGAATGTGGACGAGTCCCCAAAAACCATGGTCGAAAGGCTATGGCAAAATGCGGGCCAGATCCTAAAGATGTTAGATGCAATGCATCAAAACTATGAGTTAGCAAAACTAATGGATATGTGCACCCCTGTCCATCCTAGTACACGACTCATAGAAAAACTTAAAACCGGTCGATCACAATAAAGATAGCAAGACTCTAACACACGGTGTCGATAAAGCTTCGGCCCAGGGACTAAATGTCCAAAAAGGCCTTATACCTAGAGGCAGGTATGCCCACCGATCTCATATATTGAAACATGGATCCCAATCGAGACTAAGGTATGTTAACTTAACTCTTATGTGATCGCGACTCATACGACGTGAAGTTAGCAGGGGACCTTAGCTCATCAAGGGCTTGAGGCCCCAACTCATGGTTAAGACCACCACGAAACCATGGTTCTCCAAGCCATGTACCCCCGGGCTTAGATATCAAATATAAAAATTTATAAATCTAATTCCCAAGAGACCATGGTCCACCAAGGGCCGTGTGCCCCACCTTTTTCTTTAAGTGCAGGTTCAACGACAAAAGATCGTGGACCTACCAAAGTTATGGATGTCTAAGCCCCAGTAGAGCGCCAGAACCAGCAAATCAGAGCGCTCCAACCGCCCAAGGTTGAGAGCCCCGTAAATCCAGATATCGTGTCCAGAGAGCAAGAGAGCCTTAGAACTCTAAAAGAAAACACATGGAGCTAACCTCTATCATGGACCTGACAGGATCAAACAAGACGAATCCATAATCCATAATCTACACCTTCAGAAAGGAGTATGGAGATAATCTAGCGCAATCTCACTCATCGCGACGGCCTCTGCTGCGCTTCACCAAGACTATAATATTAATTCGGCATCTCCTTGATAGAGCGTGTCTACCAAGATAATAAACGAAGGAGATGACCGAACAATAAGAAGATCGAAGGAATGAAAAGCAGCAAGAAGGAACCAAGCAAGAGGTAGGATGAAAGCCCTAGTGGTTTGTCAAGATTAAAGGTTTCAAAACTCAAACTCAGAAGAGCTTCGAGACCAAACAATCTAAGGACAAGCTTTAAGGCAAGAAAATCCAAAAGAAATTCAACACCTGTAAAGAAACCCACGTAGGGTAAAATACGATGGTAGACAAAGCCAACGCATATAAGTCAAGATGACGTTCGCTGATTCCGGTGGCCTTTAGTAAAAACCCATCAAGGTTATCAGGACTTTTGCCACTTGAAGAAGTAGCGAGAATGGTCATGGCCTCCACTGGCGAAAATGACCTACTTGCAATAAGATGATTGCTATGGACCCTTAATATGACAAAGAAGAGGTCAAAAAAAGGTATCCATATCCCGCATTCAAAGACGACGGCTACCTCGGAAGCAAATTCATATTCCCATAGTCTAAAGCCAAGGCTAAGGCAAGCAATGGGTCAAAGGAGTAGAAGCCAAGTTAGGTGTGATAAAAGGCCATGGCAACAAGCTTTGATATTAGATAAACAAAAGGCGAAGGAGCCCATGGATTTTATTACATCATCAGAAGATTCTTTACAAAGAAATGATGGCAAGCTAAACACTACTAAGCGTCTTACTAGAAGAATGAAAGCTAGTACATTGGGTCTCATCAGTACATCACTAACGACTAAACTACGGTGAGAAGCCATGCAATACCCTAGAATCCACATGACCTAAAGCCAAAGGCATAACCAGACTTCTGCTAAGGATTCCTCCCCTGCCTTGGACTCAGAGTGTCTATCCACAAAGGACGAATCTACACCAAGAGGTCACATCAAGCATCCATTGGTGGATAAGATCAGACAACATTATAAACACACGGGCTAAGGGTCGTAGAGAGGAGCCAAAGGCGAAGACTCACCCTCAGCTTGGAGAAGCCTTGATTTCTTCTATTGCCATAGGCGGCGATAGACCCCGAAGAGTCCAAGGGGACCCAAGCTAGTCAATTGTGGCTGTTGCGGCCACAATGACCTAGGATGGCCAGGCGACTGTACTAAGGTTTACGTCGTCTTCTGACCATGGTTTCTGATGCTGAAGTGTCTCACCTTCAACCTGGAGAACCATCTTTGTTCCGTCAGTCCCTGTCATGGATAACCTTGGCGACGTTAAATCCAAGAGAAGCGCCAAGGATGTCCATACCGACAGTAGGAGATCACCAAGGTGGAATTCTATTCAGATGGCCATGGCAGCAGTCAAGACAATGATCCGCCACCGCTGCCTAGCTCGGTGGAAAATCCCGAAGGTTGTCGCTCCATCACCGCAGGCAGTGCCCACCTTCAGGCCAAATCTAAAGCACCATGGTGAGATCGATGTGAAGCGTTGGCCTTGATTCCTTGTCTTGACGAGGTCTCCACCCTTGGACCACGGGGGAAATCCAGAGGCAATCTTCGCAGCTGGGGAAACCCAAGAGTCTCTTGAGCAAGTATGAAGTCGGTACTTTGATGATATCATCTCGGACCTGCAAACCAAGAAGAGGAATGATCAGGTTGCATGTCTATAGATGGATGACGAGACGCTAAAAACCAAACATTAGCAATCTCCACCAGGTTTTCATAGAGATCATATGGCTGAAGCACGATGATTCGCCATGGAGATAAGAAAAGAAACATTTCCTTAGTACTGCAAGTTGAAGCGGCAAAGACACACAAAAATCGTTAGATATTTGTAGAATCAAAGGAGAAATTGTCAGAAAACCACTCAAAGGTCTACGGAAAAGATCATCAACGGTGAAATCCAAAAGTCAAAATCGAAGATCTACTACCATCGACTCAACACAATCACTACTAAGGGTAAAAGAAAGCGAAATCTACTGGAAATGCGCCAAAGACTTACCTGAAAAAGCAGAGGAAGGGGTGATCTTTCGAGAGAAAACCGGCCCTAATCTGACTTTGAGGAGGCAAGCGAAAAAGTGAAGTGACCAAAACTCATCACTTTCTTGCTTATATATAGTTCTAGCGGTTATGGGCCAAAGATAAAAAGAGAAGCCCAGATTACACCATGGAGTTCAAGCCCAAAAGTTCATCAAAAAGATGCAGCTCACCAAGCGCTAATGAGACTCACCAAGGATGAAGTCATAGCGGCGGGAACCATGGCGAGAGCTTTTTCTTATTTTATTTACTTACACAAAGTCGATCCCAGCACTAAGGTATGAACCGAAATCTCTTAAGACAGGATCTACTCTTCAAATTCCACACGTGGAAAATGAAGAGTGGGGGGCAACTGTTGGGGGTAAATTTATTCCCTTAGGGTCCGGCCATAACCTAGACCAAGGAGACATAGATAAACCCCTATTTGTAGATGATAACGGGAGGTCATAGCCAAGGACACTATCGCCAAGTTGAGGCCATAGCCGAGGTGAGGGGGGGATATTTCCTAAGTCTGTCTAAGATCTTAAGAGATAAAGATAAATGCCTTATTTGAATCTTGGGGAATAATCCTTTTGTATGATAAGCTCGAATATAGGAGTTATTCATAAGATAAATGGAAAACCTAACTCGAAAAGCTATATATACAAAGGAAAGAACCCTAATTCAGGGATCCGATCCGACCCTAAAATCCAAAACTTATACATTATTGTACTCGATCTCTTATTCATCAATAAAAAAGAATCGTTTACAAACTCTTTGCCTCCTTTCTTTCATCTCTTCGCTCATCTCTCTAAAACCTCTAAAACCATCAATTTCATTGTTCTTGTTCTTCTTCATCGAAGAACATCCAAAAAACCGCAAACAAAAAATATTATATATATATTATTTAAATAATTATATTTTTACATAATCAAGCACGAATATCATTAAAAATCAAATTTATCTATCAATTTTTGCAAACTTCTAAAGAGAAATCTGCTCCAGAAAGTCAATATTTTGTGATTATGGTCAACTATAAAACTAACCTACGCAGATTTCTCTGGAAGTCTACTTTTAGACTACCAGAGAAGTCTACTCGCCATTTTCAGTGAAGACTTCTCTGACAGTCTAAAAGTAGACTGTCAGGGAAGTCTACTCGTCATTCTCCAGCAGAGTTCATAATGAAGTCTGCGTTAACATATTGTTGAGTATGTGATTTTAGCATATGTATTGAATATGTATTTTATAAATTTCATCTCTAATGTGTTGTATGTTTATTTTAAGTGGATGATGAGGATTATAGCAAGTATGGAAAAGTGAAAGATGAAGATGTAGACATAGATGATTGTGTAACAAGAGGAGTAAGATCCATTTTTACATGGACCACTGGTCGGTAAACGTTTTAGTTGTAAGGAAGATTTGCAGTCGAAGTTGCAATTGACGATCATTGTTCTCTGGAAGGAAGCTTAGAGCAGGAGTGAGGAACGAATTAAACGCGTTTTGGATGACAAAGTATTTGAATGTCCATGATCTATGATTTGTGGCAGATCGACTGACTTAAAATTAATTGTCATGTTAAAATTATTCAAATCCAGTAAGATTAAATGTCAAGTTAAATTCACTATTTTATGTTAAAGTTTCAAACTTCATTATAAAGTTTGATGCAGACTTCAGTACGAAGTTTGCGTTTAGATTTCGTAGTGAAGTCTGCACTTAGACTTCAGACTAAGTTCTGAATGGTTGCAATATGAATCTAGCCTAGATTAAGATTATTTGCATAGTGACAGAGGGATAGAGATTTAGTAAAATAATCTAGGAGAATCAGAAATAAAGGTACAAAATAAGTATTGGTAGTAAGAACATAAAACAAAAACCTAATATTTCTTAGTACAAAAAAATCATCAATAGTCTTTAGTTCTTCAAACTCCTCCATTATAGCCTCATTCCACCTCTTATAAATATGATAATCACCATCCTGTTAAAAACACAGAATAAATATACATAAGTTTTCAATTACATAACATAATCGCAAAATGATTGTGTGAATTATTACTAACTAAATTTTATGAAAACAAGAAGTCTGCTATAGAATTCTGTGAGGGAAGTTTATATAGGAAGTCTACGAGATCAACACTGAAAAGTAGTACTCATAGAACTATTGCTCGTGCTAGATATGCTTGTAGGTTGAGAGTAGCTGTATCTTCTCATTCTGTTTCATAAAGCAAATATCAAGACACATCAAACTCTAAAACAACTTAAATTATGTATATTTATGTAAATGAAAGATCAATAACAACTCACTTTGTTGGAAAAGTTCCAAAACTACAAAAGAGCAAGAAAATTAAAGATGCAATATGTGAGAAAGAGATTAATGTATAAGTAATCAATAAATAATATAGAAATGTGCAAGAGAAAGAAGGGAAAATGAATGAAGGATGAAGGAAAAGTTCACGAGGGCGGAGGCGGAGGCGGAGGCAGAAGTGCAAGGTCCAGCGGCGACAGTAGAGGAGAAGGAGGAGGAGGAGGAGAAGGAGCAAGGTGTGGCCTGGTAAAGAGAAAAGAAATGTTAAAAATGTGTTTTAGTAAGTGAAACCCTAAAAAAATTACTCCTATATGTAATCAGATATGGTTTTCTTACACGTAAGTAGACTTCTTAGAGAAGTCTGAAATGAGCGGGAATCAAAATTTTGGCGGAAAAATGGATATGCTACTTATATATGTATTCAATTAGGATTTTCTTAAATCTAAGTAGACTTCTTATAGAAGTCTAAAACGAGCGGGAATCTAAATTTTGGGGGGGGGGGAAATTAATTTCGTTTAAGCGGAAAAATAAATATCACTAATATTTGGGCGGGAAAATGTATCTGCAGACTTCTGCTGAAGTCTACTTAACAGACTTCTTAATGAAGTCTGCTACATATAAAAACAAATAATTTAAATTATTTATCGAAATCGTAACAAAAACTAATAAAAAAAATTTAAAAATCTTTGTAATATTCACTACAAGAAAACAACTAGTTAACAACGACACTAATCGTCGTAAAATCGTTGTTAAAAGAGACTAACGACGAATTTATGACGAAAGCGAAAACGTAGTTAACAGATCGTCGCAAAGTAAAGTTCGTCGTGAAATTAACCACGACTGGATTTCGTCGTAAACTAAATGTTAAATAAGTCGTCGCAAAATACTCGTAAATTAACGAAATTTTAACGACGAAATTGCTTTCGTAGCTAATTCGTAGTTAATTGTATATAAATTAACGATGGTTAAACAACTAATTTGAAGCATCTTATCGTCATTAAATCGTCGTTAAGTTACGACGATTTAACGATGAACGTTAAAAATAGTCGTCGTCAAATCATCGTTAAATTACGATGATTTAACGACGACTGTATTTNCGTAACTTAACGACGATTTAACAACGACACTCTAATTAAAATTAACAAAAAAATCAGAATATATATATATATATATATACATATTCTAAAATAAATACTTAATAAAATTAAAATAGCAATAAATATATATATATATATATATATATAAATTTCTTAAAATCATACAATATAAAAATAAATAATACAAAATAAAAAATACATAAATC
>OVAN01014194.1:0-12226 GCA_900406275.1 Anastatica hierochuntica | reverse complement strand
GAATCGTTCTTCGTTTACGTTTTTCGCATACTTTAGATTCGTTCTCATATTTTCTTTGTATTCGTTCACATTAACCTGTTTTACGAAACCTGTACTTTATCACCGTTAAATTCATATTGCTTCGCAATCTATTTCGTATTAACNTCATATTGCTTCGCAATCTATTTCGTATTAACCCAATTTCGTTATCTAACTTACTCACGATTTCTGTCTTATTGCCTTCGCAGTTTAGGTTCGTATTTTCTTCTTCACTAATTCGCTAACTCGCTACTTGATCTGTTGATCTTTGGCTACAGAGAACCCGTGAACCACGTATCGTTGACAGTGAGAATTTCGGTTCCCACAACGTCGGCGCGCCTCCTCATGCGGCTGTTGTTCTTCTCGATCTCGGCTTTATAGGAAAAACTCGGCTGCGAAGAGTAAAACAGAGCGCCCACCGTGCCACGACACTCGCGGTACTCCCCGAAGGACCGCTGAGCGTCGCTATACTCAGCAAAGTCATTCGCGCGCTGGCGAGAACGCTCCTCGACGATCGAAGAGACCTCACGTTTCCCGCGCCTGCGTGCACGGCGGATCTTAGAAGCCCGACCATCCTCACGGCAACGAATCTCCGTGACCTCATTCTTCAAGCGGGAGTTCTCCTCCTCGAGCTTCTTCACTCTGAATTTGGCCGCTCTCGCCTGAAGGTCACTCGCCTTAAGAGCCTGGTCCATCGTGTGAAACCCCTAACAAAAAACAAAAGCAACTCAAAGACGTTAGGATAAGACCGTTGACAAACCAACGAGAATAAACCATACGGGCATAAAACTTACCGCCATGTATTGCCGCGAGGCTTCGGCAAGCGCCGCCGAATCCAAGTAACCCGTATCATCCATGGACTGATCGTCCGAAGTCTCGAGATTGGCAAGGAATTCGTCTATATTGGTCGCTCCTCCCAAGGACGGCATCTGACTTGCATTCTCGCCAAAGAGATTATCGGGCCACTCATTCTGAAACGGCAACCCTTCGCCTTTAGTAGCGCTTCCGCCGTCAGAAGCCCCCGCATACCTTGGGGACCTCCTCCGCTGCCTCACTGGAGGCAATTCATATGATTCAAAATCATCCATGTGTAGCCCCACTTCCTCCTCAACGACTGCTTCGAGATTCGCTCGAACTTTATGATGCTCTACCGCGAGAAGAATCCGCTTCGGGGAAAAATAATGCCAATGGCACCGATCGACCTTCAAAAGATCCTAGATGGCCCACGTGCCAGCTGGGATCGGAGGAAGAGGATCACGAACTGCAAGACAACGAAAAAAAGTTAGAAGTCGTCATAACGCAAGCGAAAATGATCGAGGCACCCGGAAGCGATACCCGCTTCACGCCAACTATACTAAAAGTCGGATATAAATCCATCTTCCACGGAGGCGTCATCCAACCGAATAAAGAAGTATCTTTTTCGCCACTCTTGGAAGTGGGATTCCGTCCCCTCGACTACTCCCATGTTAGTTCTCTGAGTGAAGGTATAGATGCCTCCTGTCGCTTTCGCTAGATAAAAAATCGCCTTCGAGTGGTTAACGCCGAGGTTCAAACCACACTCGTAACTAAACACAAGGGTCCCGACAAGGCGCTGAAGACCGCCCGACGCTATCTGACTAAGAGACAAACTATAGTGGTTTAGGAGTCGGATTATGATTCCCGGAATCGGGAACCACATGAAACAATCTAGCACATGCGTTTCGTAACTCGAGAAGGATCCGTCGAGCGGAGAGTCAGCCTCTTCCCCGTCAACCGCATCCGAAAATAAACTTCCGGCGGAATTCTGCAAAACCTACGGATAGTGTCAAGATAGGCTTCACAGCATTTGCTCGGCCCGCTCAAAATATCCTTCGTTCCGGGTCTCCTTGGAAGTTGCAATTCGGGAGGCGGGAGTGCCATATTGTACGTATCACGCCAATAAGCCTCGACATCCTCAGGGTCAACCGTGAGATCCGAGAACTTGACTTTCCGAACTACATCGTTCTCCCGAATTCCTCGGCTTCTCGAGGAGGCAGTTAAAGACGAAGTGCTTGTGGGAACTCTAGAATTTGAAGCCATAAAAAAAATAAAAGAAGAGAGAAATGAGAAGAAGAAAATTTTTTCTACCTTATTGAATCTTCTTGTGGAAGTAAGCAAGTGAAGAGCTTGAAAGTTAACTCCACTAACATATAGAAATGGAATTCATTATTCATCCCAAGACTTTTTAGCCATCTATCTCGTCAAATCTCTAAAACACACTTTCAAGTTCGCAAGAACAGCATTACGGTTCTCGCAAACTGGGGGGCTAACTGTTGGGGTCAAAAACTGTTCCAACGAAATCGATGCCTGAAAAGGACTACGGAGATGTTGTTTTGGACACAAGAATCGTAAGGATATTTCCAAACTCCGAGATTCTCGTCATTTAGGCTATCCCTTCTCGACCAGGTTTCGAAGCTTCGCATATAGTCGATCATGGTCAATCTCCACAACAATTCTATCCGTCCGCAAGCAACTAGAACATCCGAGTGCTAGAGCTAGCATCTATGGCTCTCGGATAACTCTCGCAAGGCCACATGAAACAACCTTCCGAGCGATACGAAACCACCAAAAGCGCTGGAGAACTGCGTCGCTTTGGAGAAATGTCGAAACGTCGATTGACGCCAAACCTACGAACGAGTCTTGGAACCGATTAACAACTACCCTAGAGGTTGATTTAGACATCGATTGGAACAAAGACTAGAGGTCCATCTTGGCGCCAATTGGCGCCAAGACAGAAGCCTTGTCTTGGCGTCGGTTGGCGCTAAGACGCTGATAACGTTCAGGCATAATCCGTTGTCTGAACCATGTCCTTTCCGATCGTCATTTCCTTTGAATCGTCACTTGATCGTCTCTCGTTTCGTCTCGATTGGAGCTTCCGTCAAACTGTCAGGATGATAGTCGTAAGGATTCGTACTTTTCGTGGACTTCATGTCGATCATGTAAAACGTCGACGGTTAACTTAAACACCGGAAGAGTCTAAACTATACGATCGGTCTTATCATTCCACGAATCTATTACCGCTTGGTCTTACGAGAAACGGTATCCCGCAATAAATCGTAAAGATCACTTAGCCATGAAATGGCCCGAAAGGGCCCAAACCGCGATAACGGTCCACTTACGATTCTAGGAGAGAATAGGCCAATCTATGATGACGGTTTGTCAGGGTTTCGCGAAAATGTTAAGTTTCGAGAAGATAAGGAAGGATCTCGAAAAGATATATGCAAATCAAGGAAAAAGGAATATTTCCACGAGAGGATATGAACAAAACGAGGACGAAAAAGGAAACGAGCCAAGCCCACGAAGATCTATTTAATGGGCGCGAAGAAGAAGGATGAGATATACAACAAAAATTTTGTCACCGCAAAACACTAGAAGGGTTCTTACTTTGTTTTAGTTAGCGAGCTGCGTCTCAACTAGGTTACGGGTCTATGCTGTAGTTCTAGGTAATCGTCGCCAACAGTTCTTGCGGCCACGGCTTAACACCGGTTGCGCACGCTCAGACCACGAATTCGAATAAGATTCCTTATACTTTCTTCGTTATCTGTGTGTTTCGATTGTTGTTATTCATATCCGTTCACGTTTTGATCCACGATTCTCTTTTCGTGTTCATACGATTTCTCATTACGAGTCCTATTACTTTATTGTCGCTTTACATATCTCGCTTCACAATCTGTTTCGTATTGTCTTTACTTCGCTATTTATCTCAATTTCGTCATACGAATCTCGTTAACCTGAATCTCGCAATCTGTTCGCATATTCGTTTTACTCACGCTTTTTGTTTGATCTTATCTCGCAGCTTAGTTTCTTATTATTTATCCATTAACTTTCGTATTCACTGCTTGATCTGTCGATTTTTGGCTACAGAGAGTCCGTGAACCACATAACACTGACTGTGAGAATTTCGGTTCCCTTAATATTGATGAAGTTACACATATTGGAGTGTGGAATCAGAAAGACTGTTGCGTTGTAGTGGAGAAATGGGTCGAGGATCCACCGTTCGATTACCTCTCTCTCATACCAATGTGGATATGTATCCTACATGTTCCTCTTAACTTTTATATTGAAGAAACAATTCAAGAGATTGCCGAAGCAATTGGTGAGATGACTGAGTTGGCATTTGATTTGTTGGAATTCAAGGTATATATTATGTCAGAGCTCGGGTTCTCTTTGATGTGAATAAGCATCTCCAAAACTTCAGGAATGTGCAAATGCTGATTGGGGATGTGGTTAATATTATGATTAAATATGAGAGATTGCATAAGAGATGCTTTATATGTCAACGATTGACAAATGATAAAGCTCGGTGTCCATCGAATCCGCTAAACTAATCTTAGGTTACCAGTGATGATAAGAGGAGTACCCCTTCAACATATATGGTGGAGACGCGTGTGACTATATGACAGTCAGATGCGACTTTGGGAAGAATGAAAGTTAATAAAAATGTGCTTTATGAAATGCGTCAATACTTGCAAGTCGCTGATAAAGCAGGGAAGCATACTTGGAAATTGGGAATTTAGCGTTCTTTTAAGCAACTTGATGATGATCCTATGGGGCAAAAATTGTTTTTGCGATTGGAGAAGGCTCCTCTGATTACTACTGATGAGGACAAAGATAAGGGTCGCGTTTTTGATTTTTTCACTCAGCAATCAGCTCAAAGCTCTAAGAAATTGATGGCAAGTGTTTTTTCCAGTGAGCGAGATGAGCGAGATAATTAGAGTTTTTGTAAGGAATCAGTGACTCACACTTATAGCGAGTCTTCTCCTATACTTGAGTGGTGTTCTACGGATTTTCAAGAAAGAATCAATATGGTTACTTCTTTTGTAACAATCAAACAAATGAAGAATCTGAGGAAACGATCAAGTTCCTGACTTAGAAAAGCTTGAAAGGATAAAGATGGAACTATGATATTTCAAAGCTCTTCGCTGGAGGTTTTGAATGCAGCTGATCCTGAATCTGAAAAAAGAAATATAACAGGAGTGAGGAGACTCCAACTAAACTCGTCAACCAAGACAAATCGATGGTTCCGGAGAAGGAACCGCTGTCTCCCCAATAAGTTTATTGAGATGAAATTGTCAAAGGTTAAGGAATTCCTGGACAATTCGATAACCTTGGGAGATAAAAAAAAACTCATTCTCTTGATATTCGTTTCCTTATGGAGACAAAAAAAAAAGTTTCGTTTGTAAAGTAGTAGGTTGGTTGGGTTATGATCATTTAAGAACAGTGGATCTGCTGGTCGGAGTGGAGGAGTTCAATCTTCTGGAAAAATCTCTCGATATATAATTCATCCAAGAAAGCAAGAATGTCATGGCAATGAAAATGGTTAAGGATTCTCAAACGTGGTTTCTTTCTTGTATCTACGAGGATCCAAATACTAAGTATCGAAACCTAGTTTGGGAAAAACTATCTCGAATTGGTGTTGAAAGAAAAGAGTCTTTGTTTATGGTCGGTGACTTTAATGAGATTCTAAGCAATAAGGAGAAGTTGGGTGGGCCGCAACGAAATGTGACATCCTTTGTCGACTTTCGTAATATGCTTGCTAGCTGTCATATGCAGAATTTGTGTAGATCAGGAAATGGGTTCACATGGGGCTGGGTTAGACATAAGAACGGACTCAATGTCGACTGGATATGACTTTTGGGAACACTACCTGGTTTTCTATATTTCCTCAATTGCATCAATAATTTCTGGCGCGTGTAGATTCTAATCACAAACCAATATTGGTTAAGTTCATGTCGAACAAAGAGGTATATCAAGGGCAGTTACGATTCGACAAAAGACTCGCAAAAAGCTTGAGTAGAACATATTGCTCATGAAGCATGGTCAAGAGGAATTAAAGCACAAAATGATCTTGTTTTAAATGGCATATTGGAATGTCGCGAAGTCCTAAGTCGTATGAAAAGAGAATGAGCTTTCAACTCTTGAAAATGGATCAATAGGTTAAATCAAGAGCTGGAGGATGAAACAAGTGCAAGATTTCCTCGTTTTAATCAACTAGCTGCGATTAAGAGTGATTGATCCGTGCGTGTAGAGAGGAAGAAGAATTTGGGAGGCAGAAGAGTTGAGCAAAATGGTTAAAGAAGGGATATAAAAATTTTAAATTCTTCCACTCTTCTGAAAGGTTTATAGAGCTAGAAACTCTTTAGACCCACTAGAGGATGAGAATGGTGATATTCAGGCGTTAACAGATAAAAAAGGGGTTGTTGTCGTATATTACTTCTCTAAGTTGTTTGCTTACAATCACTTACTGATCAGCCATGAATTTCTCTCTGATTTTCCTGGTCGTGGTCCTGAGGAGATGAAACGAGCTCTTATAAGACCGACAACTAAGGAAGAAATCAAAACCACAACTTTTTCAGTTCGTAGTGAGAGTGCTACAAGAGCTGATGGTGTCACAGGTTTTTCCTTTTCAGAAATATTGGAATGTCTTAAACGAATTAGTGGTTAAAGAGGTTCAAGAATTCTTTGCTTATACAAAAATGCCTTGACAATGGTCATACTCGCATATGTTTGTTAACGAAGATCCAGAATCCAAATAAAATGACTTAGCTCCAACAGATTAGCTTATGCTCAATCTTGTATAATATCATCTCTAAAGTTCTAGTCAATCGAGTAAAGTTGTTTCTCCCTCGTATTGTCTCCCCAAAATAATCAGCGTTTGTGTCCAAGCGATTAATCTCATATAATATTCTTATTTCCCATGAAGTCGAGCATAATCTAACATCAATAGAGCCGATTGCGAACAAATTCATGGTTCTCAGAACCGACATGTCGAAAGCGTATGATTTTGAGTGGGGCTTCCTCTGTGGATTTTTGGTAGCTTTGGGTTTTCATTCCATAATGGAGTGTGTGGAAAAAATGTCCTATTCCATTCTGACTATGTCTCTATTCCTCTTTTTTTTATGTAATAAACCTCTTGTGCATTTACTTAAACGAGCAGAGCAAAGACGGGCCATCATTGATATTCAAATTTATCATACCAGTTCGTCAATCAATCATCTAATGTTTGCTGACGACGCTTTGATTGTTTGTAAGGCATCTCCACAGGAAACAAAGAATATGCTCTGATGTGCTCAAAGTTTTTTTCCCGAGAAATAGCACAATGTTGCAAGTGCACAACGATTGTGGTAGTTCTTAGTTATCAGATCCTCAAGAACCAAGAACCAAACTACGAGTTTATGATAATCGAATTAAGCTAAACCAAAACTAATGAGTTTTTGTTTTAGGAAAGGTGAGGCACGAAAATAATGACTAATAAACTAAAACAGCAGGTGATCAATAAAAAGTATTAATTGAGAAAAACATTAGGCATTGGGGAAATCTCAGGTTATCAAGGATCGAATAAAAAATATAAATAGATCGATCGATTCAATAGTTTGTCCTAGAACTTGAGTCATGCAAGGATAATCAATCTATTTCCATAGTATCGATTACTGATGTCTAAACAACCTAAATTATTCAACTCCCGGGTGTAATGAAGTGAATAAACAAGCATAAAGTTCAGATTCGATAGTTCACAAAAACTCGATAAAATTACTCCCGTGAAGACTAACGTTTTTGCTCATCCAGATTAAACAAGACAATTTTATAACACTTTTAGTGAGTAAATCAATCCTAAATGACAGTAGCTAAATTGTCAAGCAACAGTCATCAATTAACAATCTAGATGAAGGACCCTACGAAAATCATCAAATCTAATAAACTAACAATCAGTCCATGAATCCCTTTTGAAAAGCCCTAAACCCAACAAGTAAACTACTCTAAACTCATCATAACAGTATATAAATATGAGGAATGATAAGTAGAAAACGTCATACACTAAGAGTCAAGGGTTTAGAAAACTTAGGAATATCGATTACTAAGCAAGATCCTCCATATAAACTTCTTAGAATCCAAATCTCATTAAGGAAAAGGTATGCATGAGTTCTCTGCCTCTTAAGGTCTATTTTCTCTCTAAAAGTTGTGGCTCTCCTTTGAAAAAAGGCTAAAAAAACCTATATATAGTATTAGGTCAAGAAAAGTCGGTTGGGTTAAGTTAGATTTTTGGCCCAGACCGGCGCTAAAATGTTTACCAACTGGTCAGATAGACTTGTGGCACTGGTTTGTGCTTCAGTTATGTCAAAACCCGGTTACAAATCACTTCTAGGCACATTCCAGCTTCTGGGCAGACAAACAAGTTTTCACTAAAACACTTATAACTTTTGATCGAGAGATCCAATTGCTTTGAAACCAACTCCGTTTAAAAGCTAACTCAAAATTCTAGTTCCTATACAAATTTCATCAAAATAAATTGAGGGTAACGCCTCCATATTGGATGATCTTTCTGATGTATCAAAAATGTCCAAAAACTGATTTTTGCTCCAAATGAGTACACATTGCTCCAGAATACATTGTTCGACCTGAAATGATTTTTTATACTACAAATACAAGAAAACTACCTTTTGTGATAAAAGCATAAAAAAGCATAAAAACACCAAGAAAACATACTAAAATCTAAAGAAAAATCGTAAAATAATGATGTAATCAACTCCCCCGGACTTAGCTTCTTGCTAGTCCTCAAGCAAAGTAACCCAAGAACGAAAAAGAATTTTGAAAACATGGAAACTTACCTGAACTTATTGGACCTATTGGTAACTTTAACTGTTATAATCCACTAATAGCAGAATCAACATTAGATAGTACCTTTAATAATTACCACACGTCTAACAACGTCTCCGATTCTGCCACAATCAAAAAGAGTGATCCAGGATCTCCATCACCACTCCTAAAATCTACAGGATGCGGTCTTTTAGAGGGAGCATCGATCAAAGAACACATAGACTTAACTCAATCAAGATCCTAACAATTTACAGCCCACAATCGGTTCTTTTCCTCGTTCTTATTCACTTTTTAAATATTTTTGAGAGGCTGATTTTTCTCTACTTTTCTAGGGTATCATTTTATTTTTTCTATCAGCCTACGAGAATCAATTTTTCCCTAATTTTCTAGGGTATCATTTTATTTTTTCTATCGATCTCTTTATTATTATTATTTTCTTTAAAGCACGTTTGGACTTTTGGCTCATTCATTGCCTTACATCCAAAATCCATCAAATATAAGCATCTTCTTGAGGATTTTTATTAAAAGGAAAGAGGGGAATCGTAGACTAATGTTTTAGAATCTGAAGAGAAGTCTGATTCAATGTATACCAAGCTCCAAGAAAAGAAAATTAAGTTCATTAAGTGTTGAGTGGATTAGGATTACCTGGATATCAAGTGATATGGTTCATTGGTTAGCTGATACACCTGAGCTTTCTCGAATGGCTAAACTGTAGTTAAATACTAACACTATGGACACTAGTCCTTAATCACTTGGTTAGTTCAAAGCTAAGCTCGTTTCCGGATTGTTTTAACTCAATAGAAACGTTTTTGAGTTGAATTTGTTTTTGAAAATGACTCAAAAATCAAGAAATAGAATCATAAACAAATAAAAAGAAGCATTTGTAACAATAGAGATCTCGCAGACTTAATTTACACCGTCCTAATGTAAAATCAAGTGAGGAAGGTACTGAAAACTAATGGAAAAGATAAGGAATAGGAAACACTTAGCTACTGGTGAAGTATTGGAGAATGTTACGACCATGATGTTTCGGTAAATTGTAATTTTGCTCGTTTGGCCGTTTTTTGCAAACCATGAAGAATGCTCTGACCAAAATGAATCTCCACTGAAAATAGCATATTTTTAAGTACAAATGAAGTTGAAAAGGCTAGAGCTCGTACCTTATATGATTTGGCCGAGTTTGGTCTCGGTAAGCTCGGTTTGGCTCGTTTGATGGAAAATCGGGCTTTCTTTAATTCATGACCGTTCCAGGGCTTGTTTTTCTTTCCCATTTCCTTCTTCATATGCTAGTTAATTGTGGATTTTCAATTTGATATCTTTGTTCTCTTGGCGGAGTTCGTTATGGCCTTGGCCGAGTTTTTTTTGTTTTTGGCCAATCAGGTGCTCAGGAATGAAATGTTTGGGCCTCCAAAACTATTTGGGCAGTTCTTTATATTTTCCCACTTTATCTAGGCAGCTTCAGTGGTTAGATTTGTTCCAACTCATAGCTAAGAGTTTTGAATAAATCGAAGTCGTCGATTTTATGCTTCTGTTGAGCCAAAGTTGTGTGATCGTCTTTCCCAGCTAAGTGGTCACGTTTTTCTCAATGTATTTTATGGAAATGCTCAGACATGACAGGTGGTTTGGCTTAGATTGCTCTTGAGATGCTTTAGTTGCATTCCTTGTTGATTAAATCGCATTTTTGAGCCTTTGAATGTGTGTGACGTGTGGCTCTGCCTTGATTGGATCTTTTATAGTCTCAAATCACTTCTTATTATGGCCACAATACAGCTTGGCTATGATAAAAAATGATATCCTTCTAAAAATTCCTTTATTGTCTGATTTCTTGCAATATCGTCTCCATAACCTCGCATTTGATTCTTAGGGTCTTGAGGAGCAAATTGACATCTCAAAATACTCGTAATGACATGTATTAAGTACTAGAAAATGTAAGGTTAGTTCCTTCATTGGCGGATATGGTTTGGCTCGGTTTCATTAATTACTCGATTTGAGAATCTGTGGAGCTACAAGTGTACTTTGTATTCTGATCGTCCCAACCTTCAAAATGTCTTATTGGATGCATATAACGTGATTTAGGTTCTGGTACTTAGAGATTTTGAATTCGGTATTGATCCGGCCAACAAAATGTAAAAACAGAAGTTCATAACTGTTTTCTCGGCCATATGCTCGTCCGGATGGGTAATGGTTTGGTCGGCATGTGGAAATGGATGGTCAGGATGGGGAAAAGCTTGGGGAATGGTTGGAATAGCTGGTGGAGAGTGGAATACCATAGTTGGACAAGGTAAGGCACACGACCAGTTGTGGTGATGAAGTGCCACAGCCGATTGAGGCACATTGGTTATGACACCGGTTGGGGGAAGTAAATGGGACGGCGGCTGGCCATGGAGCTCCCGCGGGCCGATGCTGGAGAGAATGAAGTGCAGGGCAAGAGGGAGCCGGCACCGGCCGCATGTGTTCTGGTGGCACACTCTGGTTATGGGAGCTTCGCCACCCGGTCGGAGCACCTTCTCGTCCTTTACTTTGTTTTACTTGGCCGTTTCGCGATTCGTTCGTTTTTTTTTTGAATTCCAATTTTTCGAGGAGTATTCAAAAAAGTCTTTCATGATACCAAAATGTTTTTAAAAATTTTTGATGGTGGGTTTTGCCGAAAGGATTAAAGATATGGACACTTAGAAGTTCTTGAACTTTTTAAACTTCTTTTTGACTGGATTAATAACTTGTTTGGATTGTTGATCATTTCTTCTCGGATCCTTGAGGTTACATGGTAAATTTTAATTCCGCCAACATGATTCTCACCTAAAAATGAACTCTTGGATTAGCCAAATTCATTAGCTAGCCAGCAAAGACATAATGTTAGCCAAAAATTAAAATTTGAAAAATCAAAATTCTAATCGGTCTATTTTGTTCATCATAGTCACTTTGCTCGGCCATCTTCGATGGGTTGAGTTGATTTTCTTGGCGGGTACTTGAACACTCCATGTCTCCTTTTATTAAGAAACTTGATCCTCCGGAAAACTTTTGATTTTGACCGTTCCCGAAGTCGATTTCTCTCCGGCAATTCACTTTTCATATAGTGTTAGTTTATAAGAAATGAAGTACGGTGTTTTTTACCTCTCTTGATATTGTTTAAGACTGTCCAAGATTCCATAAAAAGCTTTAAGTACTTCAGTATGATCAATTGATGGCATTTCTCAAACCTATCTTCTTTGTTCTTCATGATATCATCACTTTGCTCCAAGAACTTTGGATTTGAAGATTTAGTTTGATTGGGGGTCCTTATCATCCATCTCCAGTCTTAAATGAATGTTTGGAATGCTCCAGGATATGGGTTCAACAATTTGGATCTTCTTTCTTGCCAAATTTGAAAAACAGAATTTGAGGCATTTTGCTCCTGACATCGGTCGAGTGCCTCTTTTTGGTAGACTCCAGTATTTTGTCAGTCATCACCTATTCACAACATCTTTCAGGTTCCCTTGTTGTTGTCTTGAGTCCTAAATTTTTTTTTTGTGTTTTCTGGTTTTTCTAAAATCTTGTAAAAAAAGAAAAACTGTTGTGAAACTAATGAGAAGGATGTCTTTATTAATGATAGAAGCAT
>OVAN01014193.1:0-12226 GCA_900406275.1 Anastatica hierochuntica | reverse complement strand
ATATATATATATATATATATATATATATAGACAAATATTCTTACATATTTGAAAAAATTTACATGTTTTTTTATTTTTTTATCGACTAATAATTTCATTCATGATTAAAGCTGTTTGATACAAAGTAATACACTAATGAACATGTTAATTACATCTTTGCAATGCAGATAATAGATATACATAATTCAGCTCTCATAGCCATTTGATATTGTAGTTGGCCATAGTTCTTCTTGCTTCTTTTGCTAAGTCATTAGCTTTTGAATTTGAGCTCCTCGGAATATGCCTGAAATTGAAATTAAAAGGTTTATCAGAGAGGCACATTATGTCAAATAAAAGAATCGAGATCCCTGCTAAATTGTTGGTTGCTCTTTTTGTGGATGTTCCCCAATGATGTAGTAACATGTAAATGTTTTTTATTATCTCCACATAATATTGTTTCCGAAAGAGAGACAATATTTCTGTGGTGCTTTTTAGGCATTGATTTCATCATGACCGTTTTTTTACCCCAACAATGGATTCTTTCCATGTACCTACGGATAACTTCAGTTCTCTCTAGTTAAAGAGGGATTGAGTCGCTATGAGGTACGCGGTTAGGTGGCTCATGAGGGAATCAAGCTTGTTCGTTAAGGTCATTTTCCTAAGTGCGAGGAGAGTGGAGCCTCTCTTGGATACCTGGATTGTTTTGCTGGGTACCTGAGAGTGGGACGTTAGCTCGAGGATTCAAATTAGTGAGGTTCCAAACTTTGGGTTGGACCTGTCCTCCATGGTTAAGAGACAAGTTCTAAGTTTGGCGAACGAAAGCTGATGTTCCGCCACATGTTGGGATTGAGGTATCTCTTCTAGGCCTGAAGATAGGAGGCGGTGGAGGTAGACCAATGTTTTGCCCAAATACTTGGTGAGGTAGCTGTTCAGGTACCATGTTGGTGCTAGTGATGTTAGTCCCCATAGTCGTGGTGGCTGGGGGAGCAAACGTGTGGATCGCACCCAAAATTGGGGTTTCAAAGAGTGGTCCTTCACCTCCAGGCTCCGTGGTTTCGGGAGTAAAATTCAGGTGACCTCTAGGAAATGAGAGGTCAACCGCAATATCATTAAAGTGACCCCGGAGCCTCGACATTGCGGAGGCTGCGATTGAGGAGCCAGGGACCTGGTTACCTCATCGATTTGTTGGTCATATTGTTACTGTCGAGATTCTAGTAGGTGAACCAAGCACTCATTGTCTTGGGTTCTGTATACTAGTAGCAACATCATTTGACGGATCACAGAAAGTTGAGTCGATACTCGACTTGTGGCTTGAGCTAAAGGCAAAGATTCGACAGAAGTCTGTTGTTCAGACTCGCCGAGAGCCAAGGGTCTTGGGCTGATGTCGCCAGAGAGCCTCTGGGAAGCTATTCCTGGGTTTAGAAGACCAGGTTGGGTATCTCTTGAAGGTTGAGACTCGTTTTGGGTATCAGAGCGGCGAGACTCGATGATTGGAAGATCAGGGCCTCTGCCGCTTGGTGAGCTAGGGCTCGGCATTAAGGAGGCAAACTCAGGCTGATTTAGATCTCGGTTGATCAGATCCATCTTTAGTTACAGAGTTAGGGATTCAATATCTCTTCCCCACATACGACGCCAAAATGAGGGAGCTAAATCCCACACTTAGAATTTGTAAAAAATTTGAATGAGGAGAAAGACTCGTGGGATGAATCCCGTTTGAACTTGAGATGATATAACTGATGACTCCTTTCTTTATGTTAATGAATGTATACAATTTCTCTCAAAGATAGCTAGGAAAACACTAACAAGAAGATTACAAGGTTGTTATCAAGTATCTTCTCTGTGGTTGCATATGTCCCGTTAAAGAAGATCCTCCCCTCCTTAAATACCCCTTCGGCCTTGTTCCGGAGCTTTCTGAGATCTCCTCTCTTAATATTGAAACTTCCTAGTTGCTTCTCGTTGACTTGGCCTTGCGAGATCCTTAGCTTCTCACGCTCCGTGGACCCTTAAGCAACAAGGCCTCCATTACTTTTAATGGGCCTCGAGAGATCTAGACCCAACATTATAGACTTGAGTTTCCTTTCACTTTGGATGTTATCTTTTGAAAATTCTTTATTAATATAGATTATCTAATTATTAGGATGAAACGTATGTGTGTGTGTGTCAATGTCAACACTTGTGTCTTTTGGAGATATTGGCTATATGTTTGTTCTAGTTTAAGAAAGTTTGGATTGAAAAAGTAATAAAAAGAGCTAGATTGTGTTGCTGCTTGAACAAAGCTAAACGTGTGTCAACAAGTGAAGAAGATGCTGAGCAAGACCACAATGCGGACCTGTACTTTACCGAATCAATATTGAACCAAATGGAAAATACGAGGCTAAGATTGTATGAAATCAAATCATACAATTTGAAAAAGAAAAGATCGAAGACATTATCAAGAAGATCTCGTGGAAACAAAAAGATGAAAAGGAACTCAAGAGAGTCTTCTTGTTCGCCAAAACGAACATAGAAAAACTAAGCTAAGTTTTTTCAGTGAACGAGAGTTGTGATACTTTTTTTTGGATTCTTGAAGAGAGGAACTTTTTAGAAATTTTAGAGAAATCACATGTGACAAACTAGAGTGATTCTAGTTATGTGTAATTCCAATCAAATTTGGTTTTTTTTGTAAAAACTGCTCGATGTTGAGCCTGTTTGGTTTTTCACAAATTACACACCCTAACTTGTGAGAGCAAAGGAAGAATAAGAAGAATGGGGTCGATTACGATAAAGTTTATCAAGTATATCAAAGTGCTTACAATGACGAAATAAAGAAAGCTTATTGCAAACTCACTATGAAGTGACACCCTGATAAAAACCCTAACAACAAATAACAAGCCAAAACAAATTTTAAGAAAATCTCTGAAGCTTATGGAGTAATAACACACCTTAACTCCTCAAATTTCCTCTCTGCCATAATCAATCAAGCCCTCCTCTTTTGGGGACTTTTTTCTCAGGGTTTCAAGACTTAAATCTTGAACAATCATGTAGTTTTATGATTATAGTTGAGCATTTTCTTTGATTGTTTAAGTTCTCCATATCTTGTCCTTGATATTTCTTTAACTCATCGTTAGCATATTGATCCACCTGAAGAACTTTATAATAATCGATCACAATCTTCAACCTTTTTCATTTTCCTTTGCTCTCGCGAACTCGGTGTGTCTTTTAGCTTTCCATTTTGGATTTTAGAGTGCAATATTTTTATAGATTTCATCTCCGACTTATTTACTTTTTATTATGTTCTGGCGCATCGACATTTTTATTGATCCAATTATCCAACCCATAAAACAATAATTAAATTGAAGTTGATATTGATAATCGTACATGATTTGTTTTGGGCGCACTCAATTTTAATAATAATTTATTAGATTAGGTAACATATATCTAATTTTTTATAATAATTTTGTTAATATTTCATGTTCCGTCTGAATTATGTTATATGAAAGAAATATTAGAAAAAATATTTTGTGAAGAAATCTACAACACACTCTTTAAAATAGACAATTACACCATTTCATATATTTTTTTGAAATACCAAAAACATTAAAATGACTTTTAATAATTTATAAATTAAATATTTAGATTTGGATTTAGTATTTTCATTTATTTTTTAATAAATAGTTTTAGCATTTATTTATTTGGGCTTCGCTGCTTAGGGTTCAGTTTTGATTATTTAAAGTGTATGTTCAGTTTTGTGATATTTTTGGGAAGTATCATGCTTATGGTACCTTGGAAAAATATTACTTGTGATGTTACTTCTGGATCAAAAACTTACTTTAGTGGTACTTTTGAAGTTTTTGGTGGTGTATTCTTTTTTGTAAACCGTACATATACATAAAGCCATTTTCTTTTAATCTTTTTTTAATCATTGTTACCAATGTCGATATTTGCAAACGTTTTTTGAAGCCAACTAAGATAAACATTTTTATATAACACACATGTACCGTTCTAGATACTAAATAAATATTTAACTCTGACTTTTTCCATCTGTCATCCCCTTCCCTCACCGAAAATAACCAAAAAGGAACACAATTTTCTTACAAAGAATAACCATCTCAAAAATTTATTCTTCAAATGTTCTATCCAAACGATTTTTTATATCCACATCTTGGTCATACAACTTGTCATACGCAATGTTTCATCCATGAACCTTATCAATAAGTATCTAATCAAAAATATGTTTTTAATCCAGGGAAATGTAAGTTTGGAAGTGAGTACGAGGATAACTTCAACCATCTCTTCCGTTCACACTCTTCCAGGCCTTATTTCTAGGAAGGTACCTCACACACAACATAAGTTTCCCAATTCTGTCACCGCCATACTTCTGTGCAGCGGAGACTCCTACAAGTCTCATCGTCGTTCTTGTATTACCACTGCCACCGCGGTTGTAATGTCATTCCAACATTATTAGTTAGCTGACTCATATTTACATATACAAACGATATGTCTTTGTGGTGCATTGTAAAACAATACATCAAAGCCAAAAGAAAAATGGTCATAGTAAAACTAAAACCAAAGATTAGAGTTAACAACAATTGAAAACTTTTGAGGCGGTTATAAACTTTAGTCGGTAACAATTGTCATATATGTTGTGCGTAAATCATGTGCTATATATGAAATGATGTTTAAATTAAATGCATATAAACTCAAAAATGAAGATCATTTTACATATCCGCACTTTCTTTAATCATTAAAAATTACTCGTTTACTGTTTAAACAACTAAGAAAAGACTAAATTTTAAGATTGCAAAATTAGGTTGAATATAAAATTTTTTGCAAAATTAATTAAAATAAAATTTAAAATAATATAAACCATATGTGTCTTTGCTGTATATGACGATATCATAAGAGATGTCTTAGACATAAAAGGGGAACAATATGTTCTATCAATGTGTTCTCGATGTTAATATGATCAATGACGAAACCCCACGAAAGATCAACAACGAGAATGTTTATCTCTTTGAAAATCTATCCAACGTAAAGAACGATACAAATTCATTCAACAAAGTATGAGGGACTTCCTCTACAACATGACTATACAAGCTCACAAATTTGATATGAGTATCTTCCAATTATAGTACGCGCCTAGTTAGAAGAAATTCTTTGGAACAAAGAAATTATATGGAATGGTGCAGTGTGTGCAAAACACAAAGAAATGTAAGGTTTGTTTGGAATGGAGTATCAAGAAGCTTTCCAAATGTTGCAACAGTAAACACGGTGCAAGAGTTTTGTGTTCGAATGGTAATATAAAGCACGAACTATCTCTTTTTTAAGACTTAATTTGTTTGATGATGATGTTGAACACATCTTCTTGACATCCTTCCAATTTTTTTTTTGGTTTTGTTTACTTTCCCTTTTTTTATTTTGAGGCTTAATATTTTTTGTTTCCTATTCGTTTTTTAATACCTAGCAAAAGACTCATAAAATTTCGGATACATTGATCTTCTCCTAACTTTTCTAGACGTATACATGTAAAACACATTATTGCTATTTTATTTAATGTTATCAACTCAAATAAGTCAACATTTTAATAATTGAGCAATCATTATAAAGTTCAAACCAATGACTATTCAATTGTAAAATAACGTGTACCGAGAAATTTAAAAATAGGGTTTTTGCAACAAAAACCCATCCATTGTAATTCTTTTTTGCAATTTTATTCTCCATATGTCAAAATTAGAGACCAATCCACGAAGTGATATTTAAATCGCAAGATAATCCTCCATTTATTGTTAGATTTCTAAGATTTCTTATAATTTTCTAATTGATCAGAGGTTCCAATATGAAATTGAGTTTAATTGCAATTGGATTTTGATATAAGAATGATTGGTTGCTGAAATGAAATATAGGTGGATAATATTGCAGCTCAAATAAAACTTGGTGGACTGTTCTACAATTTCGACATATAGAGGGTAAAATTGCAAAAAGGATTATAACGAAAGTTTTTTTTTGCAAAAAACCATTAAAAATAATATATAAAGATTCATAAGAAATAGATTATTGCTTAGTCATATCAATAATTGTGTAATCTCTTTAATTATATTTATATTTATATCTAACTATTTAAAAGGAACTCATTTTGAGCTCACATCGCACCACCTCAGCATACAGAAGAAGTCCTTCCTATTCGACACATCATCCCTGCGGGGCCCATGTCAGCATCAAACCAAACATCTCTACGCTGCCACATCACCACGCCTCTCCATTTGAAAAATGCGTCTCACATGTCCGATTCTGGCCCTCTTCCACTCATCCTAGAAGCCCAACCCACACAAAAAGCCCAACCTTATTTCTCCATCTTCCCCGTATCTTCTGCGTGCCCTAACTCTTCCCCTTCTGCCATCGCCGTTACCCTTCTCTCCCACAATCTCCATTGAAAACTCTACTCAGCATTTGTTGCCGTATTAACCACCTTGACCTCCCACCTTCTCTCTTGATAATGCCGATATGACCATTATTGCTGCAGTCAACACCATCCTCGACAACCTTATAAAGCAACCCACCCCTCCCAGAAATCTCACCTTACTCACCGGAGATTCCACCGCAAGGGCCAATCACACTGGTCAAAATGAACCTACCGGTAAATTCTCAAACATATTTTGGACTAGACAAAACCACCGCCAATTTTGCAATGATGATATCATGGTTTGGGTGGTCCATGCTTGGTAGTCGAGTATCTTAAAAAAAGGTAACATGCTCATGGAACTAAGAAACGTAATCGATCTCCCATCTTACATAGTAATAATGTAAACTTTTCTCTGTCTTAAGATTATACAGAGTAGAATCCACTAATATTTGTCACTTAATATGCTTTGTATTTTTGTTTTATATATTTTGCTTCCTGTTCTAGACTAACAGATTGTTGAATAACAAAACCCAAGTTGATCAAATTGGAACTAAAGAAAATCCCATTTATGTTATCATTGTGCAGAGCTTCTTCATCATAATCACCATCACCACCCAATTTCAACACACACAACACATGCATGCTTTTATTATTAGATGGTGAATGGATAGATTATTCTGCTCTGATAATCAATGGCGGTTCAAGCTCATCATTCTTTCTTCTTCAACTGGTAAAATCTTGATATCATATTACATATATATCCACGTGTGTACATAGGTGTGTGTATATATATGTGTGTAATGTTTTGATTTATAATGAAAACTTACTAAGCAGCCACGGACAAGAAGTGAATGACAAAAAATGAATAATTGCGCGTTGCAGCCACGTTCAGTTTCTTACAGATTTGTTCTTTCAATTGAAACTTAATCCTTTTTGAAGCAGGGGTTGATTCGAGAAAGCGATTGAGAGAAGTTGTGGTGGCTTCGATGAACCCCCACCGCTAACAAGTTATGGAAACCGCCACAAGTAATTGGGAAACATCAAATGTGGTTTCTACTGGTCTTCGATAATTTCATGAACATTCACATAATCAAGAACAATTGTTTTCGTCTTTCTTTGCACTGTGCAGAGATCTTACCAAAAAGATTAACCAGCAAAGATATGAACTCGACAAATTCCTTCTAACTTGGGTGTGTGTGCCTAATTTAGTTTTTGGTTTTCGTCGATAAACTTTTACCTATTTTTGTTGTGTCACTATGTGTGTCTGATTTAATTTTTGGTTTTCTTCCGTAAACTCTTATTTATTTTTGTTGTGTGTTTGATTTTGCAGAGTGAGGAGCTGTGGCGTACGTTAACGAGGAACAGATGCGTCACCATGAGCTATTGTACGAGACTGAGGGTGAGAGAGAACGCTACGCACGCTGAGCTCGAGGCGTGAGTCTGGCAGTTAAGAGTTGCGCCCGGGGAAGCAGAGGGCTCTTCGTTACCAGCTCATCTCCAACTAGCCATAGCAAACCGAGCTACGGCGGCGAAACTATATGGATCGATGTATGTGGATCCAGAGCGAAATGAAATAATCGGTCATACCAAAGGAAATTTTTGGCCTTCTTTGAACTATACACTGTAATCCTATTTTAGGGTATAATCTGATTTTCGCCCCTATTCTCACATACCTAATTCTTTTTTTCTGAAAGGCAAGATCTATATGCTTCAACTTCTTGAAATATTGCCTTAGTTTTCCATTTTGAAACATAATACTATTTGGAGTTTTTTTTGTTAAATACTACTATTTGGAGTTGAAAGGCATCACAACACGAGAGTGCTTCTCTAATAATCATACGATCCAAATGTTCAGACTATTGAGACTTTTTTGAACAGTTGTCTTTTTTGTTAAAATTACCTCCTAACTTATCAAGTACTAGTATTATGTCCCTGCTTTGCAGGGGCTCTTTTTAAAAATTATATTAAGTTTTCTTTTGAAGTGAATAGTGAAATTAATTTTCAAATGGTTTTTTAAAATATAAACATATGTTATTCACAAAAACTAAAGTTCCGTGAATATGTTAATGATTGATAATGATATGCGAAATTTACCAATTTTATAAGTGTTTATGTGTCTGAAATATAGATAATTGTTTTTACGTGTCTGTAATATAGATAATTGTAATATAGATAATTGTTTTTATGGTTTTAAAAAAGGGCTAATTTGCAAAATATACATATAACGTTTTTTGTTTAAATTTTTGGAGAGAAAGTAGAGAGAGATAGGAACAAAAAAAAGTAAGAGAGAGAGCGGATTTTGGCTATTTTCTTAAACAAAAAAAGTTTCATGTATATTTACTATAATTTCCCTTTAAAAAAGCTAAAAAGTTGTGGTCCATAGCTTATTCAACTAAAAATATTTTTGGAACAATTGTAAGTCTTAGATTTTTCCTGTAAATAATGTTTAAATTGATCGCTTTTGTTTATTGGTTTGGACTGAATTTCAGGGGAATTCAGCACTTGGAGACATACGATGGAAGGATAATTTACAATTTTCTAACCTAATGATAGTCTGAAACATTTTACCCACTACGTTAGAAGCGTTAAAGAAATAATGTGTGCACATATCCTTAAGATCAACACAATTAACACTCCAGATTATGGCAATGAAAATTACGATGGCATTTAATATGTGTTATTTTTGGAATATAACATTGTTTTTCCATGCCAGAGCTTAAAAAAACAAAACATATAATTACCGTCAAACAACTATAAGACCTATAAACGAGGTAGATGTTCACCTGAAATCAATCAAACAAGACAAACGAGGTAACTGCTAAATTAGGCGATATTAAGCGTTCCATATTAGGTACATTATCACAAACATAATATAATGTGCGGTGTACTACTATATAAGGTAAGTACAATCACCAAAGTTTCAATCGAATAATGGTATTCTTAAATAAACTTCTCAAGTTGCTTATATCTTCAAAACTTATTTAAACAAATATGGTAAAATACGCTTTAAGGAATTCTATAGATAACTAATATGAAAGTTTTATTTTATCTTTTTTTAAATAAAAACTTAAAACTTAATTATGTGTTGTGAAGAAAATAATCTGATATACAAACAATGGTGGTAAAAAGTTATCTTTTAAACATAGAAAGTTTAAGCAATATAATAAAAGACTCCTAAAAATATTAAATAAATTCAGAATCTTTTTAAAAATCAAAAAAAAAAATTTCCAGAATTTTCATTCTAATTTTCCAAACAATATAGTACAAATAATCAAAACGGAAAAATTTTATCACAAAAAAATAAATATTAGCTTTAATAACTCTATTTTATTTTAAAGATTTTCAAAAGAAAAAATGTTTTGTTAGATATGCCACGTTAGGTTATTACCCAAATCCCTTGCTCGTGACACGTCACAGCTGTTCTACAAGAAAAAAACAATTATTGGACTGTATGCTATGGGGCCTTATGAGAAAAGGCCTAAACATCTACCCGAACTCATCTTCCCTTACCTCTTCACTTCGCCCCTACGCCTCCTCTTTTAGAAACCACCGTCTTCTTCCAAGCTGTCATCTCTTCATCTCCTTCTATGTCATTTTCCTCACTTTCAGACCTCATCTACCTCTGCATTAAACGCTATTTGTTGCGGCAATAACTACCTCACCTCTCCACCTCATTACGCGGCAACGGTAGGATGTCAATGGACGCACCAGTGACGGTTACCATCTTGCTCGATATAAATCCCATATCTCCCTCTGACCAGAACTCTCACCGTCTTCTACAACGAGGATGCAAAACTATGTATTCTTGTTTATCTGATTCCCCCTCCCATCGATTCCCCCTCCCATCGATTTAGGGTTTCCGATTTCCTATTCTATGGCCTCCCGACGAGAAAGCTTCCTCCGTCGATCCGTCGATCAATTCCAGCTCCACCGACATCAGTTGCGGCATTAACGATTAGATTCCAGAAAGTACGGAACATGAAAACTCAAATACGACAGCCAAAACCTCCTCCTACTGATCCGAATCAAGAATATAGGAAAGGGATGTATCGCAACAAACAATTGATGTTGTTGCTGCACCTTTTTCTTATCGATCATTAATCTTTGTACTCTCTACTTAAGGGTAATCTCCAATTCCATCTCTGACATTTTCATTAGAATTATGCTACGGATTTCTTCCTTTCTTTTTCGAGTAGAGACGAAGCATGCAGTTATCGAAATCCTGATGAAGAACATGGAGATCCCTAATTGTGGACATCACCGACATGGAGAACATGTAAATATTTCACAGTGATGAAGAAAGTGTCTTTTGTTATTTGTCTTTGTAGCATTTCTGATTCTTTGTGTATGTATATACATAGCTTTTCTAATTCTTTGTGTATGTATATACAGGTCTGGTTTCGGTTTCCCCATTTAGGCCTTCTTCCACCGGTTGTTTCTGCAAAGAAATCTGGAGAAAGTTTTCATCTTTCAATGTTTTTCATCTGATTATGGTTTGTTGAGTATAAAAACTACTAGAAAAAGGAAAGAAGGATTAAATCACTGCATATGCTTACGATTTGACAAGCAAGCGTGTATATTGCAAGACATGTATAGAGTTTACTATAAAAACTGCTATCTCAAATGACATTCAAAGATCTTCATTTTGAAGAGCAACCTCTATCGAACAATACAATTGTAATCTATGTACAAGGTTCTTTCAAACTCTTAACTAATTCTCTTTAAAGGCCTAAAAATTAAGCTTAGAAAAGATTAGTTGTTGTGTGTTCTGAGATGAACTGTATAAGGTGGTTTTGTTTTGGCAGGATGAGTGTATAAACTATGATGAATTTGTGGTGAGGATGAAAGTTGGAATCGACAAAGACGTCGAGGCAATATTCAAGAGAGAGAATCAAAAGCCTAAACCTTATCTAATGAAAGATGGGTCATTGCATCTCAATGATGCTCTGACTCTGTTCATGTTTGACTTAATTCATTATTAGCAAAAACAAAGCAGTGCTCTGCTCTTTTTAAGGATGGGGAATATACACATGTTGTGGTCCGTTTCACATAAAAAACATTTTTAGTTGTATTTGTAAATGGTTTGCTCAAATATTGTATCTTTATCGTCTCAAAGCGAACTCACAAAACCTTAAACCCAAAGAGTCAATGTAAGTGAAAAACAAATGAATGAGAATGAGAGTATAAATCGTAACAGAAAGAAGAAAGAAATAGAGTCTGTGTTTTAGTGGATGAAAGTAAAAGATTCAAAGAGAAATAGTTATGCAGAAATGATAAATAGTAGAGAAAAATAGAAGGGCACTTGAAGTGTAAACTCTAAAAAAGACAGAAGACTACGAGAGGAAGAGATGAAGAAGTAAAAGATTCAAAGAGAAATAGTTATGCAAAAATGATAAATAGTAGAGAAAAATAGAAGGGCACTTGAAGTGTAAACACTAGAAAAGACAGAAGACTACGAGAGGAAGACACGATCAAATGTAAGAGGAGAAGAAGCAAGAGGAAAACAAAAATTAGGTGTGCTCTTATACCATTTAATTGAATTAATTCTATAAATCTAATTGATTATTGAGTGGTGTACTAACATGTATTATAAACGAGTATAACCGTCACAAAAGTAAATCCATAATATTGTGTTTCTTTAGATACACACTAAACTAAAGAATCTTAGTTTCTTTTTTTTTTGTTCAACTTAGTTTCCAAATCTATCATGACAAAATACAATACAAAGACACATAGATGAAATGTGACCATAATATTTTCATTTCATATCATACAAAACCAAAAAAGCTTTGCATTAAAATTTGCTTTTGATTGATACAAACTTCGTTGAAGATTTGCACTATGTTTTGGTTTATGATTAGGAGTATG
>OVAN01014192.1:138-12226 GCA_900406275.1 Anastatica hierochuntica | reverse complement strand
TAAGTGTATAGACTCTGCTATCAATATGATATGAATCAATATCTTTAACATTTTGGACCATACCGTTGAATACGACTTTGATTATCTATCTATACGTGTGTGTTTGTGAATAATACTCTGATCATCTTATGTTGAAAATAACCGCTACATATGTTGTTCAACAAGCTTTCACCTTACAAAACAAATATTATGTGTTTATGTTATTCTAAATCGACTTAATTTCTGTTGATTATTAGCATACTGTCTTTTCTGGTTGATGAGATCAATGATCATTTAGTATGTAATCTAAATCCATTATTTTTTTTTGGTTATGATCGTTGATGAGATTCAGTTGAGATCGATAAGTTCACGATTCTTCAGATGAGTTTCTTAGCTAATGATTATGTGAATACAATATTAATTTAATTTCTATGGATTATCAGCGCTTTAGTTTTCCAAGTTTAATTGTTGATGAGATCGATGATCTTCTTGTATGTAATCCAAATAATTTGTTTTCCTACGTTTATGATTGTGTGTGAAATTCATTTGAGTTTGATAATTTCAAGTTTCTCAGGGTGGATTTGTTAGCTCATGTTTATGGATAATCTAAATCGAAATACTCTAACGCTCTATCTTCTTGGGTTTATTTGCTAATGAGATCATAAATCGTTTTAATTTTTATGTAATCTATTTTTTTTTTGCGTTTATGATTTTTTATGAGATGAGATCGATGACCGTTTTGTATGGAATAAAATTTATTGTTTCATGCGTTTATGATTTTTGATGAGATTTATTTGAGATCAATAATTTTACGTTTTCTTGGGTGAGCTTGTTAGATCGATTTATTCTGTGTGGATTATCAACATTCAATTTTTTGGGTTTACTTATGACTTCGTTGAGTATGTAATCTAAATCCATTGTTTTCATGCATTATCGTTAGTGAGATTTATTTGGGATTATAATTTCACGTTTCTCTCAATGGTTTTCGCTACTGTTAATATGTAATCTAAATCGATTTAATATGTATGTGAATTATCAGTGCACTATATTTCTAGGTTTTATTGTTAATGAGATCGATATTGTTTTATATGTTACATAAATCTATTGTTTTCCCCCTTTTATGATTGTAAACGGGATTATAAGTTCACATTTCTCTAGATGTGTTTGTTAATTGAGGTTTATATATAATCTAAATCGATTTAATCTACGTTGTTTATCATCGCTCTACTTTTTTTGGTTTAATTTTTGTTTGAGTTCATGATCTAGATTGATAAATGTTCATAGTGATATTATATTTATTGATCTCTTGACAAAAAAAAATTATTGATCCTTATGGGTTTTTTATTCCAAATTGCATAGTACCATTTTGATTCATGCTTTTTAAGGGGTTTGAGCCGACTTTCAGATGTTTCCATCATGTCGCTGCGTCCGCTGCAATCAAATTTCGGTTAGCAACTCCTCGGACCTTTACGGGTTTTCCTACACCGGTCGCACCAACTGTCCACCTTTACAGTTGCTGCTCCTCCGCCGAGTCCCGCACAGATGCTTCGCATGCGCGTCCAACGCCTCCACGTTTAGCCAATCTCCGCACCGCCAATTTTACCACAACTTACCACTGCTTTTCGGCATGTGCGTCCATACAAATATAAAAAGAAATTGACTTCTAACAAAAAAATGCATTTGAAATCTATCTTATTTTAAAAATATATATGAATCGTATAACAGTGAATTCATTTGATTAGCTTACAAAATAAATCTTACATGTAATTATTTTATATATTTTCCTATTTAATATCAAAATAATATATGGTGAAAAAACAACCTAACAAAAAGCTAAAATAAATAATAATTAAGTAATGTGACAATAATTTATTATCATGTTTATCAAATAAAAATATAATATTTTAATAGTAATGAATACAAGTGTGGTAATTCATTAGCGAAATCAAAATATATAGAGTTTTATCTAAAAATTATATTTAAGGTTTTTTTTTGATTTGAAATGTTAGAAAATTTTCTAAAAATAGAAGAAAATAAATGAATAAAAATAACTAGATTTATTACAAAATATATTTCTTTCAAAATAATAAATAAAATAAAATTTTGCGATCAAGTTGGAATTAAAATTCAAGAATTGAATTGAAAAACAGAACTAAAAGTGGAACTAGAGAAAAATAATAAAAACTAAAAGGTGATTAAATTATGTAAGGATAAAACTTAAATAAAAATTAGGATAATTAGTTCATTGTAGAGACTTCTCAACAAACTACGTATGAAAATTAAGCAAATACGCATGTAGTTTTTTCTTTGTTCTTCTTGAAATCATTTCTGAAAGGTTTTAAATTTTTGTAATGTGATAATACGTGAATAGTAATAAAAAGGTAATAAAAAGAGATATAATTACAATACTTTAGTGGGAGCAAAACTAAGCATGTAAGTAAAGAACAATTCATAGTTGTTTGTATAATATCGTAAATGGAGGGAAGATTTTGAGCAATGTAAAAAAATATTGAGAATGCTCTATTTAAAAATATAGTTTTAGTGTGAAAGATATTTAAAATAATTTTACATTTGTCAAACATTTTGCTACTAACAATGTTTATATTCTTTTACGAGAAATATGTAACCACAATAAAATATTCGATTAAGCAATATTTCAAAAATAAATTTTGCACAAAAAATCATATCAAAATTTATTTAGTTAAAGACCTCTCTCGCATAAAGCTAACCTTATTCTATGTATTGTCTTGGGTCGTGCAAGGTTCATGATTGAATACTTTGCTGGTCAGAGTCCACTCAAGGTGATCTAGTTGAATTAGGGGAATATAGATATTCTTGCAGGTCTAATATTTCATCTCAACAGAGTGTTTCCGTCGTTGGTGCTCTTTCCACCGACATATTCAGGTCCAATACGTCCTCGTATCCCTGCAAATATACTATCACCAAAGCGGATATCTTGATCTTGTATCTAGATACTTGACTTTCTCCTCTTCCGCGTCAACAAACAATTCGAAATGCCTCAACTTTTTAATAACTGGTTTGTAATGAATAAAATATGAAACTAGAGAAAACTTACAAAAAATAAAATTTTAAATAAAATAATTGAATTTTTTTTGATTTAACTTTATTTACACAACACGAGAACCATATTCTAGTTAAAAAATGTTAAGTGCAATGCCAAAAAAAAAAATACTTATTTTTCCTATTGAATTTTAATAATGTCTATGAATGTAGTTTTCACAATATTAATGGCTATATAAAGGAAAAATTAGCTAAGTGAGGTATTTTTACCCTATCCTTGTGAATCTAAACCTTTTGGTTATTAGATTATGCAAAAGAAAATTTTGATTATCAGGAGGTTTAAAGCTCGTGGGCCCCTAATCCCCCCAAGACGGGGTCAGACCAAGTAAGATATTCGCCTTTGGCAAGCCAACCCCTCCCAACGCAAACCCGTGAAAAACCGCAGTAAAATAATTAGTAGATTATGTAAATTACTATATTAACCTTAATTATATTTAAAAAATATTTAACAATATCTTATTTGTAATCAATCTATGTTTTTTACGTTAAAAAATGTAACTAGGTTTTCTTCTTGTATATATAAAGTATAATAGAGAAGATACAACTTTTACATTCTTTACATGGTATCAGAGCTAAAGATATTTATACATAAATTTTCTTAGCCACCTAAACATCTTTTTATTGCTTCACGAGCAGCTCCTCCTAAGCATACGTGCTCCAAGCCTTTTTTTTGTTAAAGGGCTTTCATTTAAATAAAACTGATTACAAGCCCAAGAGAAGGCCTGTTTTGGCCTTTGTTCAACCTAATACCAAAACAAACATGATGTAACTAGTATCCAAAACCAACCCATAACCAGGAATTATACCCAAATCAGAAATTAAAACACAACCTAATTGGTAGTTGGAGTTTTCAATGGGAGATAACCGATTCTCCTTTAGAGAGTGAGCGTTTATTTTTTACAGCCACCGATGGAGATGCAGTTTGTTTAGGGCAATTTGAATCATCTTAAACCACCATGGGAGAAGCTTGTCTTAGCCAAATCTGAAGCATCTCAGAAGCTCTGCGATCATTTTTTCTATCAGTGAAGCAAAACTGTTTCGGATCAGCCGATCTACTTCTCTGAACAATAGATCCGACGACTTAGAGATACGTTGATGTAATCGGGTATTTCTCTCCTTCCAAAGTAGATAGATGCATGCTTGCCAAGCTAGCAGAAGAACCCTATTTATGTTCTCACCCAACCGTAGATGGGAAAGGCTTTGGATTTCATCATCCCATCGGTGCTGAGCTGAGTACCCCACTCTCCATCCTGCTCGAGACCATAACTCCCAGCTATACCGACAATTGAAAAAAAGATGGTTCCTCGATTCACCTGGAGAGGCGCAAAGGAGACATAAATCGTCTGTGGTCAAACCCCAATTCCTGATTTTGTCTTTTGTTGGTTGGCGATTTAGAATGAATAGTCAGACTGTGAGTTTGTGCTTAGGAATCCCGCCTTTTATCTAGAAAATAGGTGACCAAGAGACATGAGTAACGTCTCCCCTGATTGCCTTCTCTATTCCAATGATTGAGCTATCATCCCGCAATGAGTCGTCAATCCACCAGGTGTGTGTATCCTCTCCCGTTGCTAGCTCAACAGTTGTTAAGAAAGCGTGGACCCGAAATTCTTTCTCCGACCTCGAAGGAGGTAATTGCCAATGTCCATTTACACACAGGTCTGGCATAGAGGCCAGCCGATGAATGCCTCTAGGTCTGCTGCCAGATAGATAATCAGAGAGCTTTCCATAAGATGACCAGTTGTCTGACCAGAATCGACAAAGCTGTCCATTTCTTATCTGAACTTTAATCCATGGGAAGACTAAATGCCTTTCTTTGATGATTTTTTTTTGTGATTCATGAATATTTCTGTTTTGTAGTTACTATCCAAAAGTTTCTCAAGCTGCCTCCAAGAATTGCTTTACGAAACTAAGCTACCCAGATTGAGCCTTCCTTGAAAAAGATTAGCCAGATGAGGCGCAGAATAGAAGCTCTGTTCCAGGTAAACAGATTTCGTACACCCAAACCTCCTTCTTCCTTATCCTTAATTACACTGTCCCATGCCACCTTTGCGCCATGATGATCTGATGTGTTTCCTTTCCACAGGAAGGAACTGCACAAAGAGTTAAGCAGCTTGATGCACTTCTTTGGCAGAGCAAAAGTGGTGCACCAAAACCCAGTGATACCAGATATGACTGAGTTCAGCAGTTGCAACCGGCCTGCTAGAGATAAAGTTTTAGATGTCCGGCCATCAAGTTTTGATTTCACCTTCTGTAACAGAGGCCACAGTCACTCAAAGTTAGCTTTTTCGTGCACAGCGACAAACCCAAATATCTGACCGGTAAATTCCCCTGATTTATTCCCGTTTCTGCCTTAATACGTTCCAGAATTTCATCCTCTGCACCCTTATTTAGAAGTAGAGATAGGGTGTTCATAGCCAGGACAAACAGATAAGGGGACAATGGATCTCCCTGTCTAATTCCTCTCTTTCCTTTAAAATACCCATGCAAACAACCATTGAAACCTACAGAATAGGAGACAGTAGTTATGCAAGCCTTTAACCATTTCAGATATGTTTCTGCTACTCTTAGTTCTCTAAGGCAGAAAAGTATATAGTCCCATCTCAGTGTATCAAAGGCTTTGGCTATGTCTATCTTCAAAGTTAGACGGCCTGGACCCTTTGATTTGTGATAGTCTTGGACTAATTCACTTGCAAGTAGAGTATTTTCCATAAACAACCTTCCTCTGACGAATGCAGTCTGGTTTTTTTCTATATATTCAGGGAGCAAAGGCTTGATACGTGCAACTGGGAGAAGAGAGATAATCTTGTACACAACGTTGTAGTAAGAAATGGGCCTAAACTCTGAAATTTGGGAAGCTCCATTGAATTTAGGGACAAGCGACAGGATGGTGCTATTAGTGGAGGATGGCATGAACCAGTAGAGAAGAAATGCTTCACCCCTTTGATGACATCCAGCCCGAGAATAGACCAAGAAGCTTTAAGGAAACATGAAGTAAGACCGTCAAGCCTTGGAGCTTTATGTTGGTTGATTCGTTTAACGGTGCATAAAATTTCCTCATCTACAGGCAGCTTGACCATAGAATGGCGCATTGACTCTGGACAATTGAAGGAACTGAGTTGTTGCAACCAGCCAGTAGGACAACTATTAGTTTGGAATGTTTCTAGGCTGATGATGGACTTGAAATGCTGGACTGCTAGTATGCTTATATGCTCAGGGTTTGTGACTTGCTCACCCGACGGCAGGAAGAGAAAACGAATGAAGTTTATGGAGTTTCTGACCTGAGTGATTCTATGGAAGTAGGTATTGTTTTGATCCCCCTCTCTTAGCCAATTGATTCTTGACCTTTGCTTAAAATACGACTCCTCAATACTCTTCAGAAACCTCAATTTATCTTGTATTTCTTGCTCCTGTTGAAAGAGAATAGGAGAAGGGTGAAGCAAAGCTTGTACCTGCACATTTTGCAACAGCTGGTTAGTTTCTAAGACCCTTTTCTGAATCTGACTGAAATTATTCTTTATTCAGGGTCTTGAGATGCCTTTTCAGGTGTTTGAGTCTGACACAAAGAGAGGAGAGATTTTGGTCTCCTGAAACAGAATTTCCAGTGGCAATCCACGCTTCCTCCAGCAAGGGTAAGAAATCTGGGTGCTTTGTGAGAAAATTAAAGAACTTAAAAGGCTTTGTTCCATGAATGGGAAGGGGCATTGTAAGGTCAATGATGCAGGGGGAATGGTCAGAGAACTGAGGGGCTAAGAATGTAGCTTGGCTATTTGGGTAGGTAGATAACCAGCTATGGTTCACAAGCATTCTATCTAACTTCTTTGCAATTGGGTTTTCAGGTTGGTTGTTTGTCCAAGTAAAGAGGGGGCACTGATGTTTGAGATCAAAGATCTTTAGCTGATGAAATACATCACGAAAGTTTAGCATATCATCCGAGAGATGGGAAGAAAATCCTTGAGAGTGCTCAGCAGGACTTATAATCCGGTTTAGATCTCGACACACCATCCAAGGTAAGCTTTGTAAGTTGTAAGTTTCTTGAGTAGAAATGAGCTGACACCATAAATCTTCTCTTTCACTGTGACTATTTGAGGCATAAATGGCTGTCCAAAAAAATTTATCACTGCCCTTAATCTGGACTTCACAGGTAATAGATTGGCTTGATTGGGAAATAGGAGTAATGCGAGCTGGGTGTTTCCAAATCAAAATGACTCTGCCATCTTCATCAGATTTGTGGTTTGAGAAGAAGCTCCAACCATGACAGGTATGGTTTAAAATCTGATTCAGGTTATCTTCCTTTATATGGGTTTCTAGCAAGGCTCCAAACAGAGGCTTATGTACAAAGAGCCAAGTGACAAAAGATTTTTGTTTGTCCAGGTCATTAAACCCTCGAACGTTCCAAAAAAAAGCCTTAACACTCATAGGGAGGGTGGAGGAGTCACTCCCGATGTGGGGAGAGCATCCTGACCAGAGGAAATTGGTGGTGAATGGTTTGATACTGGTAGAGAGGTAATCTCAGGAAAAAGATCAGCTGATTGAGGTATGACTGTGGGAGCAGGGGTGGAGTGGTTACTGGATTGGCTAGGTATAATAGGAGGGGATAGGTTTGAGTCAGGCTGAATTATTTCTGAAAGAGGAGAGAAAAAGTTTGGTAAGGTCTGCTGGCTTATTTTTAGAAGTGGATAAAGGCTTAGAAGGGTTGCTTTTTCTGGCTGTTTTTTTTGGGGGTAAAAAAATATGGTTTGATGAAAGGGAAGAATTTGGTGAGATGGGAGAGGAATTTGGTGGTAGAAAAGTAGAGGAGGGAAGATTTTGTGGGAGGGGTTGAGGTGTTTGGGCTGAGGGAGGGGCGGGGAGAGTACTAGGCATAGAAGAAGGGTCTGGAGAAACCTTTTTGGGTACCCATATCTGAGTAGATACTGGACAAAGCTTCGAACCATGTCCAACTTGCTTACAAGTGGAGCATGAAGGAGGGGTCGAAGGATACTCAACCTTGAGGGCAGTGATCGAACCATTCTGTCTCTCAAACTCTATCTCCTGAGGAAGAAGTTTGCTGAGGTTGACTTGGACTTTGACATGGGCTGTAGAAGGGTCAACCATATTCAAGGTGAACTCGTACATTTCTTCCGGTTCACCTATCAATCCTGCTAGGAAATTTACGCCTTGAGGATGAATTAGGTCAAGAGGAACTTCCTTGATATGAGCCCAAATAGAGATAGGTTCCTTCATCACATCCATGTTGCAATCGGAGCCTTAAGGAAACACATAAAACATAGCTTCACCTATGTACCATACCTTCTTTTCCAATACCTTCATCCTTATGAAGTCATTTTGAATCTTAATAAGCATTGATCTTTGCGCTGAGTTGACATGTATTTGAAGTTTTGTTCCTTTGCCCCACATGAAATTTAGTATGCTTCTTATTTGTCCTATAGGTGGAGTTTTGGAAAGGAACTTGCCAACTATGAAGCTTTTGTGAACAACAGCTCCACACTTGAAAATTGAATATGGTATTAGCACTCTCGGAGTTCCTGTAGGGGAAAAAGAGATGGGAGCCACTCTTTTTAGTGACCTGTCTGTTGATAATTTTACTCTATCTGCCCATGATGTAGTCTGGGAAATCGGGTTTGGTTGTACTGGGTTTGAGGTTGAAGGAGGGGACTGGGCAGAAGGGGTTTTAGGTTGTGAAGGTTGAAAGGGTGTGGAATTGGGAGGGGGAGAAAAGAGGGGGATTCTATACAGGCATTACCAGTAATTTGTTGGGCAGAGGGATTTGGGAGTAAAGGAATTTGAGTGGGAGGGATTGTGGGGAGGTCGGGTAAGGGCCTGAGAGATGGGGAGGTTGAAAGAGGAGCATTTCTAGTTGATAAGGGTTGCGACTCAAAAGATCCCACAAGAGGGGAAAGGGTTTGAATAGGAGACTTAGTTACTGTAGCTAGGGATTTAGATTTAGGGTTGAGCAGAGAGGATCTGTAGTTTGCAGCAAAAACTGCAATAGGCTGGGATAGGGTCACAGTAGTGGTGGAGGGGGGGAGCTTTCAGAGCCAAGACATAAATTTCATCTCCTTGAAGAGGAGTAGTAGGTGGGGAAGAATTATGAGAGTGGTGAGAAGTAGGAGGGGGAAGAGGGGAAAGAGGGGGAAAGTCTAAGAGGGAGGGCGAGTTAGGTGGATCAGGAGGATGAGGTGGGGGTCGCTCGGAGGAAGCAACTGCCGCAGCAGGGAGGGGATTGCCACCGGAAAGCCTCTTCTTGGAGAACCAGAAGTTCACCTCTGGTGCCATCGTCAGATTTCACAATAATCATATGTATGTGCATAATAATCATATGTATGTGCATAATATCCAAGCCTTTTTTTGCTTCTTCTATATACATATCATTCTTCTTTGTCATGTCCGGAAACAACACTTACCTCGTTTACTGCCAGCTTTGTGACATTCAAGGCCATTCAGCTAGACAATGCAGTCAATATAACTCTCTCATTGTATTTCATAAAGTTCCTCTTATTTCATCACCATGGCTGCCACATGCAAATTTGACCATTTACTCCCACACCAACAATAATCCATGGATTCTTGATACGAGTGTAACACACCGCATCACGTCCGACATCAACAATCTGCCTCTTCACCAACCCTTACCATGGAGGCAGTAATATGGTTCTCGAGGATGGCTCTGCCATACCAACCACACACACTGGTTTCACGTCTCTTATGTCCAACTCTAAATCTTTGTCTTTACATAATGTTCTACTTGTGCCTGATATACAAAAAATCTCATATCAGTTTATCGGTTGTGTAACGCTAATTAAGTTTATGTAGAATTATTCCCTGCTCATTTTCAGGTAAATAATCTTAGCATGGGGTCTCGCTTACTCCAAGGTCGCACCAATAATGAATTGTGGCCGATTCCAAAGATCATACCTACCACCTTTTTTGCTTCTCCGAATGATTTTTTTCTCACTAGCTTCTCCTGATGTTAAAACAACTTTGTCCAATTGGCATTCCCGCCTCGAACATCCCTCTTCCTAGATTCTGAAAACTATTTTCTCCCAATTTTTTTTGCCTTTTTTCCTCATCCTCCTTTGATCAGCTCTCTTGCAATGATTTCTTCATAAACAAACCACACACTCCCTTTCTCAGAATACTCTATCATCTCTTCTCGTCCTCTAGAATATCTCTTCACAGATGTTTGGATATCACCAATCATCTCAATCGACAATTACAAATACTATCTAATCATTTTCGCTCACTTCACTCTCTATACTTGGTTCTATCTTTTTCGACTGAAATCACCAGTTAAACAAAAATTCATTTTCTTCAAAGCTCTTGCAAAAACAAATTCAACACCAAAATCACCACCTTGTTTTCTGATTATGATGGAGAGTTCACCGTTCTAAAAGAATTTCTTTCTCTTTCTAGAATTACACATCTTACCACACCTGCACATCGCCTGAGCACAATGGACTCTCGGAAAGGTGTCATTGCCATATTGTGGAAGGTGGTCTCTCGCTCTTATCTTATGCTTCCATTCCCACTACCTTTTGGACCTATGCCTTCTCTATTGTTGTTTACCTGATAAATGGGATGCTCACACCTATCTTTTATCTCAATTCTCCATTCCACAAACTTTTAACCTCACCTCCTAAATACTTTGAACTCTGAATCTTTGGTAGCCTATGCTATCCATTGTTGCAGCCTTACAATTCAAACAAGCTCGAACCAAAATCTTTTCCTTGTGTGTGTTCCTAGGTTACTCTTTAACACAGAGTGCCTATGTTTGTTACGAACCATATAAATTTTTTTACCTCTCGACATATTCGATTTTTATGAAATCGTATTTCCTTTTCCAACTCTCACAGCCAAATCACCCGAAAAACCATTCTCCTCAATCGATTTCACCTCCTATGGTCCTTTTGTCCAAGTTAGCATGTGTCGCTCCTATAACTTCAAACGCAACCGTCCTCACGCTCAGATCCTTTGCCACCCTCTCCACCAATCAGAAGTTCGTAATCGCTCGAAGTTCTTTGTCGAGCGCCGCCATCGCAAAACGTAAACAGAGAAGAACCAATGAGTGAAACATCACCACCGCCTCAACCGTCATCGCCGCCTCTCCCCGTTGACTCACCATCACCGCCTCTCCCCGTCGACTCACCATCACCGCTTATGACGATCACCGAGTCTTTTTTACCTTCAAGAACACCATCGTTTCCATCACCGTTTCAACAACTCAGGCCCAAGCCTAATCTCACAAATTCAATCAATTTTTACCCAACAAAATTCAAAACCCATTTCTTATACCTCGGCTCACTAGCCCTTTAACATCCCAAATCCCATCTTCTTCATCCCGACCAACTGAACCGCTTCCTCCCACGAATCAAATCGCCAACTCCCAATCCCAACTTCCCTCACCACAACAGAACCCAATAATTACCTGACACCACTACCTCCTGTTGGGGTCAAAAACTGTCCCGACGAAATCGATGCCTAAAAAGGGTCTCGGAAATGATGTTTTCTCCCTCGGACATGGGAATCGTAAGGATATCCGAAAGCTCCGAGATTCCCATCGTTCAGGCTATCTCTTCCCGACCTGGTGTCAAAGCTTCGGGGATGGTCAATCGTGGCCAATCTCTGAATAAAGTTTGTCCATCCGCAAGCAACTGAAGCATCTAAGTGCCGAGGTTAGCATCGATGGCCCTCGGATAACTTTCACAAGACCACACGATACGTCCTCCGAAGCGATGCGAAACCACTAAAAGCGTTAGAGAACCGCGTCACTTCGAAGGAATGTCTAAAATGCCGATTGACGCCAGACCTACGAAAGAGTCTTAAAACCAATTGACGACCAAACTGGAGGCCGATCCTGACGTCGATTAAACCAAGACCGGAGGCCCGTCTTGGCGCCAATTGGTGCCAAGACCAAAGCATGGTCTTGGCGCCAATTCTGTCTTGGCGCCAATTGGCGCCAAGACCAAGGCATGGTCTTGGGCCAATTGGTGCCAAGACAGAGTGTCTATCTTGGCGCCAATTGGCGCCA
>OVAN01014191.1:0-12226 GCA_900406275.1 Anastatica hierochuntica | reverse complement strand
ATAAACTCGATACTCAAAAAATCTAAACATGATTAATAATATATAAAATTACTTTTAAAAAAACGGCGCGATTGCGCGGGACAAAACTCTAGTTTGGTATTGAAAAAATTTGCATAATGATGAAGTGGGAACGACGCCATATGTCACATTTTAAAAAATTTGATATTTCCATATCATCCTCGTTTTTTAAAATTAATTATCTAAATACAAATTAAATAATTTAATTTTAGTTCTTATATAAAAATTTATTTTTTTATTCTATATAAATAGAGATTAGATTTATTTAATTTGAACATATAAAAATTTAATTATTAATTAAAAAAAATAAGGTGTTGAATTTTACTAAACAAAGCCAGCCTAGTGAAAAAAATTAAATGTGTATTGAATTATTAGGTGGAAGAAAAAGAAGATGATATGAAGTATTAAAATGTTAGCTCTCCTCCCGAGGCGATAAACATTGTGAACCTTCGCGACTCTTACCTTAGGGTTCTTGTTCCAAAATCAAAGTAAAATCAGCAGTTTTTACTCTTGTAAATCGTCAATTTTAAGGGTCAAATATGGATACAGAAAGAGATCTCTGGAAGCAGCTTCAAAATCTGAAGATTGGAAGCACTTTAGAGCCATGGGCTGTTAACGATGAAGTTCAAGAGGAGTTTGAGAAGGATCACCATTTATTTCTAGTTGTTAAAGGCACAAACCCAAAGCATCAGACTCCAACAGGAATCAAGAAGATGATGCCGAAGATTTGGCAAATGGAAGACGTGGTGGAATCTCAAATAAACGATGACGGTACAGTAAAATTTTACTTTCATTCTGAGCACCAGATGCTTTCAGTCTTAGAGAAAGCCCCTTATACTTTCAAGGAATGGATGATTGTAGTTGATAAGTGGGCTAATAGAGATTTTGGTGATTTTCTAAGAAGGATACCTTTTTGGGTCAAGATTCTAAATCTCCCTGATGAGTATAGGAGGCCTAGTATAGTGAAGAACATAGACTCTAAGATGGGAATAGAGAATGGAGTCAGAATTATGGATCCAACAGCTAGCAAACCAGCTCTAGTCTCGATCAAGGTGCTATTTGATATTGATGGGCACATATCACTGGCAAGATTTGTGGAGGTAATCAAAGGAAAGGCAGTAGTGGAGTTAGAGTGTAGGTTTGATAAGCTGGAAAAGTTATGTACAATATGTGGCAGTCTAAGGCATGAAGCAGATATTTGTGCTCAGAGGCAACAAGACATTAGGCCAATATAGAAATACCTCTAGTTGGGGAATCTTGAGCAAGCTCAACAAATGATCAAGAATGAAAATGCTAGAGCAATTGTGATATATGATGTTGGTAGGCATGCTAATATATTCAAGTTAGGAGAATCTAGCTCAGGCACAAATATTGAAGTTGGAATCAAATGGAAAGCAGTTGAGGACTTGGAAGAAGAAGTTGGTCCAATGGCAGTAAAACAAAAAACATTTAAAGAACTGGAATCCAAGGGGAGGGTGGATACCTCTAAACCACCCATAGATCAATGAAGATATTCCACTGGAATTGTCAGGGCTTGAGGAACCCCCTGACATTTCCTTTTTTGAAGGAAATCAGGAGAAAAACTCATCCTGAAATCTTGTTCCTCGTAGAAACTAAGAATCAAGAATCTTTTGTGTTTAACTTGGGTAGAGAGTTAGGATATGATAACTGCTATGTAATTCCTCCAGAAGGTCTAAGTAGGGGTATGGCTATGTTCTGGGAAGAGGAATTTCAGGTATCTTTTTTTGGAACTCCCTCATTATACAAAACCGACGTATGTCTATCCTGTAATGATAAAAGCTTCTGTTTGAGTTATGTGTATGGTTGTATAAGTGGGGGTATGGCTATGTTCTGTTTGAGTTATGTGTATGATAAGACAGGAGGATGATGGTTTATATAAAGGAATGGCAAGAATAATCATTGGAGATTTAAATGATATCAAGAATAATGAAGAAAAAAAATGTGGTGGTCCAACCAGATATGAAACATCTTTCCAACATTTTAAGCAACTTATTAATGGTCTTGGATTTCAGGAGATTCTTACATATGGAGGTTTTTACACATGGGTTGGGAATAGGCACAACCATACGATAAGAACAAAGATCGACAGAGCTTTGGCCAACATCTCTTGGCTTGAATTATTTCCAAAGGCTAATGTTCATCTGTATCCTTGGCAAGGATGTTCAGATCATAGGCCTTTAATTCTGAGTACGAAAGGGGTGGAATGGCAGGGAAAGAAGTTTTTTCGTTATGAGAAGAGGTGGAGGTTTGAGCCACAAGTTTACCAGCAAATTCAGAAAGTCTGGAATGAAGAATACCACAACCTGCCACCTCAACATTTTTTAACAGCCCTGAGAAGGTGTAGACATGCATTATCCCAATGGAAGTCAAGAACAATAACCAATTCAAAGAAGAATATTCAGGAGTTGCAGGCCAACATTCAAAGAGCATATAATGAACAGTATGTGAATTTCAATTACATAAAAATTCTGAAGAACAAGTTGGCTGTGGAATACAGGAAAGAGGAAGAATACTAGAAGACAAAAAGCAGGATCCAGTGGCTTCAATTGGGAGATAAGAATACCAGTTTTTTCCACGCAAAAACAAAGCAAAGAAGACATCAAAACAAGATTATTGCTTTAATGGATGCAGATGAGAATATCAAGCATGAAGAGGAAGATTTAAAAAGAATCATCAATGACTTTTATAAGAATATGTACTCCACTACAAGCACATGGAATCCATCACTGGCTTATAAACTTGGCCATATAAAAGCTAAGGTGACAGAGGAGATGAATAGAAGTCTTACCAGGCCTATCACAGAGGAAGAAGTTTATAAAGCCCTTTGTTCAATGAATGCAGACAAGGCACCTGGTCCAGATGGACTAACAATAGGGTTTTACAAGCATCACTGGAAGGTAATAGGCCAAGGTGTGTTCCAATTTGTCAAACATTTCTTTGAAACGGGACATCTTGATCCAGAAATCAATAAAACACATATCTGCCTTATTTCTAAAGTGGATAATCCGATTTCTGTTAGAGACTTTAGGCCAATTAGTCTCTGCAATATAGCTTATAAGCTAATCTCTAAGACTCTGGCTGAAAGAATGAAACCTTGGATGAATGAAATAATATCTCCCAATCAATCTGCATTCATTCCTGGTAGATTAATTACGGATAATGTGCTGATAGCCCATGAGCTAATGCATTCCCTAACTAGGCGAGAAAGGAAAAGGAAATTTGTGGCCTTGAAACTAGACATAGTAAAGGCGTTTGATAAGGTTGAATGGAAGTTTATGGAGTATATGTTAGGGGCATTGGGGTTTTCAAGCACATTTTGCAATTGGATCATGGCATGTATTCAGACAGCATCTCTTGCAGTCTTGGTGAATGGTACTCCCACAAAGAGGCATTAGACAAGGAGATGCATTGTCACCCTATCTCTATATTATATGCACAGAGGGTCTATCTAATATGCTAAATCATTTGTGCAGAACTAAAAAGCTTCATGGATTGAAGGCTAGTAGAGGAGGTCCTGCAATCTCTCACATGCTCTTCGCAGATGACTCCTTGATCTTCTGTGAGGCTACTGAGAGGGAGTGTGAAGTTTTAATGGAAGCTATGGATACATATGGAACTTTGTCAGGTCAATTAGTCAACTATCAGAAATCCTCAATCATATATGCTAAAAAAACTGACTTGGAATTGCAGGAAAAGTTGAAGGGAATCACTAAGATAACAAAGACCACAGGATTTGGGAAATATTTGGGGCTTCCAGAACTGATAGGGAGGAATTATACGGTGTCTTTTGAATATCTCAGGCAAAGAATTGATCACAAGCTGAGCAGTTGGTTCACCAAATTGTTATCACCAGCAGAAAAGGAAGTGTTTCTTAAAGCTGTAGTCTCAGCCTTACCAACATATGCAATGCAATGTGTTATGATACCTAACAAAATTATTGCAAAGATGTCTCAGGCTATGCATAGATTTTGGTGGTCCAACAGTGAAGGGGATAATCGTATACATTGGATTACCTGGGAAACCTTAACAAAAGCAAAAAAAAGCTGGAGAATTGGGGTTCAGAGACTTCAAAGATTTCAACAAAGCACTTATAGTAAAACAGGTATGGAGAATGATATAGAATCCTCAATCTCTACTTACTAAAGTATTTCAAGTCAAGTATTTCCCCAGGATCTCAATTCTAGAAGCCACAATGAGTAGCAGATCATCTTTTGCATGGAAAGGTATCTTTCAAGCCATATCTTTAATCAAAGAGGGATCGAGATGGATAGTAGGAGATGGTCAAGATATTCTAATGGGGAAAGATAAATGGTTGAGTCTACAACCCTCAAGACCAGCCAGACTCCTTCCAAGTATAAATGCTTCCAGTCTTCATCTCTCAGAGGTTATAGATACTGAAACCAGACAATGGAATCATGATAAGCTTAGGGATTTAGTTATTCCAGAGGATATCAACCATATTTCTAGGATTAGATTAAGCCTCACTAAGGAGAAGGATACCCTGGAATGGACTCATACTGTGAATGGAAACTACTCTGTGAAGTTTGGTTAAAATGTACTAAGAGCATAAAATAACATTTCTAGACCCTCTTTGCGAGCATTGACTTCAACAGACTTTGGAAAATGAATGTACCACCGAAAATTAGACATTTTTGGTGGAAAGTTATGCACAATGGATTGTCCATAGGGGAACAATTTAGTAAAAGGAGAATCAGATTAGACCCACTATGTCAAATGTGTGGAGAGGAGTTAGAATTTGTTAATCATCTGCTCTTCAGTTGCAGAATATCTAAGGAAGTATGGAATCTCTCGCCAATACAGAACTTTGAAGAAGATCAAAGAAGAATGGGATCATTGGAGGATAATATAAGCATGATAGTTCAGGCTGAAGAAACAGTAAATGGAAAAAGATACCAACTGACACCTTTCTTAGGTTGGCGCATCTGGAAGACACGTAATGATCTCATCTTTAACAATCACAGGCAACCAATTCCTCTTATAATATTAAAAGTAATCCAGGACATGGAGTAATGGGTAGAAACAAATGCTCAAGTACACTAGATGGAGCAAGAAGTGGAGCAAAGGAGTAACAGAGACAGGGAGATGATTATCCCAAATGATTATTTGAAATGTTTTGTTGATTCTTCCTGGAAATCTGAATGTGAAAATACAGGTATAGGATGGATCCTGTTTAACAATGCAGGGGACAAGGTGTTGCATGGAAAGGCTTCAATTGAGCCGGTTCAGACAGTTATGGAGGCAGAAGCATTTGCATGAAGGGAGGCAGTGATGAAAATTAAGAGTTTGGGTTATGAAAAAGTGGTTTTCTAGGGAGATAATATGATGATATACTCGAGTTTAAGGAAGGCTAGAGAAGCTACTATACCCACCAAACCTACATTGCAAGGTATTTTTGTGTATATTGGTGATATATGGAGGTTGCTAGATTCCTCCAACATGTATCTCTTCAAGTATGTTAGGAGAGAAGCCAATTACAAGGCAGATTCGCTTGCAAAATATGTTAGGAGGAACCATTTACAATATACTATAGCATGGGACAATGGATGACATAGATAATATTAACTGTTGGAAAGTCCCTGTTAAGTTTAATCTGAAAACTATGTATCATGTTAATCTTGAATGAAATGAAATCATGTTATGGCCGGAAAAAAAATGTTAAAAATAAGGTGTTGAATCTTGAACAATTGTAGTTAGTCTCATTAGTAAAGAATGAAGTTGGTTTAAATCAAACCGAACTAAATGAAAACTGAATTTCTAAATCTAAACCGTGTAGTTATTACTTGTGCTGTGTTGTTCTTTCATACCAATAAAAACTCATTATTTTACAACAGATAAATAGAACCAATACCAAACCCGAATGAAATTTAGCACATCCAAATAAAATTGACTGAACTCATAATGTTAATTACATAAATAGAAATAGTGTACATATTGGGAAATATTTATGAATATTATTACTTGTTTCCAGTTTTAAGTTACTTTAATCAGAAACCAAAATGAAGCTATAAGTGAACCAAACGAATCATAATTTCTATCAAACCGAACCAAAATATTCCAGTTTTAATTTGATAAAGAAAAACCAACTTAATTGAATAGAATAACAAAAAATTAAGTAAAAGGCTGACTTACGCAATTCTTTGGGCAAGAGTTGTGGCAATATTCAATCTCATGTTCCAGTCCAAGCTCAGATTCTCCTACAGGCACAAGGTCAGTACCGGCACTAGGTTAAAACCCAAGAAGCTAGGACTTTAGGCACAATTTTTATGTACAATATTGAGGGCATCAATTTAGAAAATATTACATTTAGTGTGGTGGTAAGTGTTGTTGGAAATGTCTTGGTACTCCTGTCTTGGTACTCCTGGTTTGAACTCAACATACAGAGATTTTATGGCATAATTTTTTAAAAAGGTTTTAGGCACCAAAAACTATTGGGACGACCCTGCACATGGTGCAGCCATCTAATGAACAGAGTCCATTGGCTGTGAATTTATAAACAAAAACTCGGTTTTCATGATCATAACAACAACATTTAACGAACACTACATTCTAATGAAGTTTTTGCGGCTCTTATAAGAATATTTTTCTATTCAAAAAACTCGAAATTCAGGTATGATAAACTAACATCCTTCATAACAATCCCAACTATAGTGATAATGTCCACCCCAGTCAAAAAACTAAAATCATACCATCATCGAGAATTTCTCCATTATAAAAAAAGATAACTAAATTTGAAAATATTGATTCATATATTTTGAAATTCCAAACTGCGTGACTAAAAAAAGAAATATGAACAAAAATTGTGCAATAGTTTAAACGATGAAAAAAAACCCTACATCAATTTTCTAAGATGTGTTCATTTCCTTGAAATTTTTTATTTTGCTTATAATATTATAGATAGTTTCAACGCAAACAATTCGTCAAGATAAAATAAAGAATTTCCTTATTTAACCTTTATTCTTTTCCACCACAATAAATTCTCATTTACAACTAAAATAAAAAATATACAAAAATCACAATTAAAATCAATAAAAATATATTTGTTATGGCCTTTTAATCTGTTGAGGAAAAAAAATCTGGTCTTCTAACCAATAAAAGTTGATTGAACAAAGATCAACATCGAACTGAATTTCTTATGGTTGAACATTTTTTCCTGCTTCTTCATTTCCATTTGCTTGTGGATATTACTTCTTGATCTTGGTGACTTTATTTTTTATGATTTTTCTTTTCAAATCCCTAGAATCATCATCCTATTTGAAGACTTTTTCATTCTACAAAAATTTACATAAATTAATTAGAATAGTCATTTGTAAGTGTATATATAATAGAGTGATAAAGTACCTTTACTTTTTGGGTTTCCTTAAATGACAACTTATAAAAGCATTTGAATCCAAGTGAATTTCCTTTATCTTCAATTCTTCACCTTTATCTGTCTGAGTATGGAAGCCAAAATAACAGAATACATTTGAAGCCTTAAGAAAATATTAGAGATGAATGTTAGAGATCATCTTGAGAAACTATGTTTAAATACTATTTTTATAATGTAGCAAAAAAGATAAACGTGTTAAGAAAAGAAAGGAAGTGTGGAGCGAAAGAAGAAAAGTGGGTGTGGAAAAAAACTAACCGGTTGATTTTAGTTAATATCATAAATATTAATTAATCTAAATCGAAAATAATCTGAAAAAGTACTTATTGATAAGTAGATATGAAAGTCAAAAAATTGACACGTATATACATATGTGTTATTGAAAACAAATATGCAAATCATAATTTGGTGCACAGATATAAGTGATAATTTTGATCCCAAATTAAAAGCTATATCGATAAATCCATATATGATTTTTTTTCTCTGCAAAATTACGGTTAGGATTCTTTTAAGAAATACATTTTGACAACAATACTTTTATGTTATAGATTTAAAAGTTAAAAAAATGTTGAATTTGTTGATGATAAAGATTTTATCTAACTAACAATGGCGAAAATATAGCATATTCAACCTTATTTTTAGAACAAGTAACTCATTTCTTTTAGGTAACTACATTTAATTAGAATTTATGCATATATACCTATATATATATATATATGTAATTATGTATAATACTGATTGCACTCATTTTCTAAATGGACTTAAATTTTTTTAATAAATATATATTGAGTAGCAATAAATTTAGCTAACTAATACAAATAAACTATATGTAACATATATTAATTAAATATTTATATCAATTATTTACTCAACTTTAACTGAAACTAAAATACATCTCAAAAATAAAAAATATTACTAATGTCAAATATTATAGCCAAACTAAGACAAAATAATATATTTTTAATTAATTGAAATGAGTAATAATTAAATCAATTTTAACAACAAAGTATGTTATATAATTATTTTTGACACCATTAATTTAAAAACTATTAGGGTCAATTTTTAAGTGATGCTAAGCAAATAAGTAGAAATATCAATTATTTAATTGACGCAAATTCTTATTTTGTATCATTTTTTCTTAAGTGATGCTTGTCAATTTCAATTTGTATTGATTTTACTTAAGTGACACAAAATCTAGCAAATTTGAATCAATTTTCTGTGAAGTGATGCTAATGATTTTAATTATAACAACACTTACTCCAATTGATGCAAACTTAGGTATTTAGTATCATTTATTAATAAATGATTATAATTAATGTCATTTATTTTTGTGACATAATATTAGTGATTCTAAACACTGTTTTTCTTGTAGTGTGATAGCGAATGCGTTAACTGCTGCTATATTCGCTCTCAATGGAGTTAAACATCCGGAATATTCCTCTTTGTCGCCCTCCCCTTCACCAGGTAACACCGTTCTTAAATTACAAATCCATAAAATCAGCACTATCGTCATCATCATCATCTAAGTTTTGATGGCTTCTCATGTTTTCTTTTGGAGGTGTCACGAGAACGACCCCTTCAGATTCACCTGCTTCCAGAAGTCCAACTATAACTCTTGAAGTACAACTATAAAAGTTTTGGTCATCCTCATATTCACCGTATTCAATAGTTGAAGTAACAAGTTGTACACCAAAATTTGAGTGAGTATGCATATTGTCATTATCCTCCTCTCCATTGTTGTCATTTAAAATCAAGTCATTCCAATAGTCATAATCATAATCTTCATTGCTCTCATATGTTTTGTATGTACTCTCCTCCTCACTTTATTCATATGAGGCATCCTCACTTTGTTCATATGAGGCATCCTCACTTCCGTCTTCTTCATAATCTTCATTATCTTCTTCATCTTCATTACATTCCTTATCTTCCTCTTCGTTATCTGCATTATCTTTCTCATCTTCCTCATCTTCATTTTTTTCCTTATCTTCCTTATTTTCCTCATCTTCCTCATCTTCCTTATCTTTTTTATTTTCCTCATCTTTCTCTTCTTCATCTTCCTTATCGACATCATTCTCTCCCTTACCAGCATCATCATCATCGTCATCTCCTTTAGCATCCTTCCCATCATCACTCTTATCAAACACATTATCATCTCTTTTATCAACAACATCATCACCTCCCTTATCTTCTTTACCAGCAACTTCCACGTGTTTTGAAGCAGACGTAAGAAGAGCATCTTCTAAATCCTTTACGTGCTTTAAAATTGTTTCGTCGAAGACAAAATCAGGACAATCATCTATCCACCTTCGTAATTTGATTTTGAGCAACATTTCTTGATTGTCCGCCACAAGAGTCGCTCCCTCTGCCAGTATCTAAACCAGTACTTTTATTGTTCTCATGTTCCGAACTAATAATCGATGGTCCAACAGGAACACAACTGCTAACCCTGCAACTCACCGGACCCGTAATCTATTTCGTTTTTTGAAAACACCAATTCATCACCAACAATTTCTTTGAATGAGACAAACAAGTTCAAGGACTTGTTTGCTTGATATAGGGAGATAAAGTTTCTCAAATCGATTTTTGTCTTCAGCTCAACTGGTAAATCCTCCTCTCACTAACATATTTCAACCGAAGCAACAGTGTTCTCCATCCCATATAACTTAGCAGTCCCCTCCATGAGATCAGCCACACTTTCAAAGGCTGAGTAGTCAATGGTCCTTCTCATTCCTGACTTGTCAATCTTGAAATCTCATTCTCTGTTTGCATATACAATCTAGCGACCCGCCATTACCGTAACGTATGTATCCATTTCACCTCACAACAAAAATAAATCATGATTTGATAACTTAATAACCAAGAAATACAAGGTGTATAGAGACAATGTGGCAATTTACCTGCACACCGACCATCCTTTTCTTCCAATTTCTTCCTTTAACTTCGCAATTCATCGCTCTCCAACAAGCTAGGGTTTGCGATTTTTTTACTTTACCAAACTTAGTGTTTAACCGTGTCCACATACCCAATTATTTACCTTAATTATTTTTTAAAAACAACCCAAAATAAGGTTTTGTTCCCGCCAAAATATTGCAATATTTGGATTTAGGCATCAAAATGAATTTTTTAGACCCGTTATTTTTGGCCCAGTAAACTTAGAGATGACTTTCACGGTTTTTACCCACATACTTTATTTCCCGCCAAATTGTAGTTTTCAATTTTGTTGGTTGTTTTCGATACCCGCCAAAAATTCCATTTTGTTACGTAATCAAATTCTTACACATTTTGTTAAACAAATGTTCTAATTAATCGACTACCGTATGTAATGTTTAATGAGTATCAATGTTTAATAGGTAAATTTGAAAATTATAAAAGTGAAAAAATTTGTGATTGTAGAAAAATACTGATCAAGATTTTGGATATTTTTTGTAAACTGTAGCGACCATAATTTTTTTTCTTAGTCACCCATATATTACACAAGTTGCCTACAAACTTGTTATAAATATGAGAAAAGTGTATGTAATATTTAATACTAACAAAAAAACGAAGAAATACAATAGAAATACATAAATTTTGCTTATTAAAAGTAGGATAATAACGATTTACCCAACATACTCGCCAATGGCATAATGGTCAAAAAAAGTTTGGAGAGAAAAAACTTACCTAGTCTCACAAAGAAAACTTGAAGGTACCTATTTCTATAATAAAAACTTAAAAGTTACCTAGTTTTTTAAGTCACACTTTTGTTAAACAAATGTTCTAATTCATCGACTACAGTATGTAACGTTTAATGAGTATCAATTTTTAATAGGTAAATTTGAAAATTGTAAAAGTGATGAACTTTGTGATTGTAGAAAAAAATTGATCAAGAATTTGGGTAATTTTTGTAAACTATAGCGGCCAGAATTTGTTTTCTTAGTAATTGCCTACAAACTTGTATCTCATGTATAATATGAGAAAAATGTATGTAATGTTTAATATTAACAAAAAAACGAAGAAATGCAATAGAAGTACATGAGTTTTGCTTACTAAAAGTAGGGTAATAGCGATTTACCCAACAAACTCGCCAAGGACATAATGGTCCAGAAAGTTTAGAGAGAGAAAACTTACCTAGTTTCATAATTAAAATTGAAGGTATTTATTTCTATAATAAAAACTTAAAAGTTACCTAGTTTCCTAAGTTACCCATATATAAATATATAGAGAGAAGGAAGGGGGAGAGACAGAATAATGGCAAATTTGTTGAGTAGTAAGTTGTAGATGTACTTCTTACAAATATTTGGTTAGCTTCCAAAATATTTTTGTAAAATTATTTATGCAAATAGTTCGGCTTCTACATTAATTTTTTTTATTAGAGCATTGAAATTATTACTCATTTTTTTGCTTCAAGGTAAAATAAAATATTGTTTTAGTGTTTTATTCTAAAATGGTGAACTCTAAACAATTTACTCCAAATAGAATTACAAACAAAATTATTTTAGTTCTCAAATTATTTATTTTAAAGTTTAAAAAAGAGTGATGTTTAAGAAGATCTTACTCTAAATAGTGGACACCAGAATAATATTATTAGTGAATTTGTAACTTACCACAAAAAACCATTAGTTTGGTTATTGGTTTGACAACAAANTTTCTAAGCTATCCACCTATGCTACTCATGAGCTTTTGTTTTGCTGACACGTCAGCAACTATTTCTTTTTCCCTGCCTTTGAAACGTAAATTGCCTTCCAACTCTTTTTTTTTCTAATGAAGACCTTTCAACTCTTTACTCCCATTTCATTTAATCATCAACTTAAATGAAACAGAGAT
>OVAN01014190.1:0-12227 GCA_900406275.1 Anastatica hierochuntica | reverse complement strand
AGTTCAAGCATTGATTCCATAGTCATGAGGTTGAGTTCTTGGACTTGTTCTCAATGATTCCTAATTGAGTTATCATTTGCAATAAAGCGAGAGCGTGAGTGAATGTAATCAATATGGAAATGGCCTATTGTCATGAGAGTGAATTAGACTAGTAATGAGACTTGTTCTTTTGCTTGACTCCTTCATTGTTAGTTAGCCACTTGATTACCTCTTCTCAATTGCCAATCCAAGTTCCACTTCTCCATCGTTTTAATTCTAGTTTAGTGTGTTTAGGTTGTGTTGCTTGTACTTTATTATATTTGTGCCACCACTTTTCTCTCTTCTTATTTACTTAGTTTAGGAAATATTGCGTATTCCTAGTGTTTGAGTCTCTAGTTCTCGTGGGTTCGATCCTTAAATACTACAATTGACATAGCCGTAACTTGCGGTTAGTGGAGATTGTTCGTGATTATGGTTTATAAATTTAAAACTTGAGATTGACTTAATCACTAGCGAAATCTAGCCCTCAACAAACACCTTTCGGACGTGAAATTTCTAAAGTCTATATTCATCTTTCCCAAGCCTAATATAACATTAAGCAACTTCTAAACATGAAACATCATCCATAAACACTCAATCATTCCTAAATCTACTAACCCATAATCCAAATCTAAGAATTACTCACACATAGCTAAGATAGATGTAAAAACTATAGAATCACAAATAAACATGATTAAGAAAGTGAATTAGATAAGAAAAACTCAATCTTTCATCAAAGAAATCTAGATTCAACAAAGGATTTGATCTTAGCTAAAAGAGGCTCAAAAGAATCAAATTTAGGTCTTTGCAAGCCTTAAAATTGTATTTATACAAAACAAAACGGATTGGGTCGACTCAGACAAACCGGGTCAGATTTAGGTTCTTTATGTGTTTTCAGAAGTTCCTGGCTGCCTGAGCACAAAAACCTGGCGGCCACCCCTCCTTAGAACATGCCCGCTAGCCCCGACAATAAGTCTTCGCAGCCCCTCCAAGACTCTTGGCGGTCCCCCCCCCCCCCCCTCAGCTCAAGCCGTCGGGTTTCACACAACATAATTGTCTTCGGTACTCCACCCATAACTTTTGAACCGTAACTTGGAATGAGCTGAAACCACCACCCAAACGAAGCTAACTTAATTTCATATCCTATGACAAAATTTGAGCTCAATCAAATCATGGAAAGGCTTCCATAAAATCCAATATTTAGGACACCTTGGCCGATTCTCCATCTAACATCTACTCATTTGCATCCAAGAACATTTTCTTCATGATTCTTTAAGCTCCATGCTTTTTTCATCTTTCAATCCATCCGTTGAGCTCCAAATTACCTAAAAGTTCTAAAGAAATGCAATGCAACACACCAAATATAGCCTAAGACTCTAAGATGATCAATCTAAGCTAAATGAGACTAAAATTAATACTAAAGCTTCTAAATGAGCTAAAAGAGATTGAAAACTATGCAAAACTAATACTAAAAATGATACAAAATACACAAATATCAAAAACATGATCGGGAAATATTTTTCACCCAAAATGAGTATCACTCAGCTACAAGCGCACATCGTTGTTTGAGTATTCAAGGTATTGATTCACAGGGACTAAACGTGTACTACAACTTATCAGGATTCAAATTAAACTTAAACAAAATAATAATTTGGTTTTTTTATATCTAAATGATTTGGAGTCAAGCTTTACCCCAACTAAAACCTAGCTGCAAGTGTACAGCATTCGCAGTAATACTTATGGATTGAATCCACAGAGACTAGAGTTTCACACTTAGGATCCATTGATTTTGGATTAAGCTAAGAGTGAAATTTGCAGGGGCTTGTTTGGTTTTTATTTGGTTTTTTATAATGATTTAATTATGCAAAATGAAAACCTATTCTCCATGCCAATTTACAAGGGATATATCAATGACAAATATGCATCAGATAAGCAGAGAGTGTTTAAAAAGCAAGCACGATACTAAAATAAACTAGGGGCATAATGTTTCGGTCTTGAACATAGCCATGAATGTAGATCTCCTCCACTTTTGAGGTTCGGGATTCTATATTTAACAACCAAGGGCGATCATCTTTTGGACGGCCTTTTAGTGAGTAAACACGCATTAACTCGATCAAGACTGATTTTTCACGATTCTATGTCGATCTACTTTCGAAGCCTACTTAGAATGGCTCATCAAATACTAGATCCAGCAGTAAGTCAAGCTTTTGGAATGAATACCACTATAGATCTATTCACAAACAAGCTTTGTATGTGAATAACATTAACGTATGAGCAAAGATGATAACGTTATTGATAAAACCAAATTGATTAAAGCACTAATTCAAGCAAGCTATTAAACTCTATATTACATACTTTCTAACATGCAAACTAATTAAAAAATATCATGTAAACACGAAATCATTATGAACATAAGGCATTCATAATCATCAAGGGAGAGAGGAGAAGATAAAACCAAGTTTATGGAAGAATGGATGTTGTATTGATGATGAAGATGAATCTTTGATGTGGTTTGGTTTGTCGAAGTTTAATATTTATAAACCTAAACCCTACTTTCAATCCCGCAAGAGAACATGGTCAATCGTAGTACTTTAGAGTCGTCCAAGGATTTGAAGGCTTGACTAGTAGAAACTATGCAAAGGGAACACACTAAAAATCCTAGTCTAGATGGTCGATTATATGGGGATTGTCACGGGTCTCCACTAAATCTAATCATCAAAAAGGCCAAACATAATGAAAATGCATAAAAGAAAGCAATAATTAAAAAAGCAAGTAAGTAAAGCAATAAAGGAGTGAACTTGGATGTAAACAATAAAAAGGTAGGATCTTGAGATAATGGGAATGGGTTCGAGGTCGATCTAGTGATGTGATGGACTTGGGTAAGGCTTTATTAGAGGATTGAAGCTATTTTTAGAACCCAAATCCCTCTATTATCGATTAACCCACTCTCGTTGCAAAGATCTATTATCCCATACACGTTACAAGGCTCAAATCTTGTTCGTTTCCTATCTAAACATGTAAGTGATAGTGTTCCTCAAGCCCTTCTAGCCATTTAACACCTTGATGTCCCATTGGGCAAACTACTCTCATAGCTCAAAGTGAAAAACATATATCTAGTTCTCTCAAGCATTTCGTCAAACACTTTCTAGGCTTCAATGAGCAAGCAGTGAACTTTAAAGAACAAAACTAGATCTAGTAAGAATCTATGCCAAAATCTAGCCTAATCATCCATCAAAACTCTAGATCTAACCCTAGCCTACCATATCTCAAGATCCAAGAAGGATCTACTCACTAAGAGTCATGGAAATCCAAAGATAAGAGTTTGGTCTTTGAACTCCCATGTTCTTAGATGATAGATCTAGAGAGAGAAATGAAAAGGAAAGATCCAAATCCACTCAAAACTATTAAGAAGTTATTACAATAGTTTAGATCTCAAAATAGATGAAAGAAAAGTAAATTTGATAAAAAGTTCATCATAGTTATGTTCTTGGTTCACATAGGAAGCTATTTATACAAAAGGAAGGAGTATGGATGCCCTAAAAGGGTTTCTTCACGTCAAGGTGGGCAGTCTTCACCCAAAGGTATGCTACCATCGACCAAGGGGTCGATAGTACCTCACCTTGGGCAGCAAAGCTGCCAAAGGAGGGAGCTGTCGAACCAAGGTGACTCACTGTTTACCTAGTGGTCGACAACTGGGCATCTTGACAGCTTGTTGCCTCTTCTTCATCCTCTTGAATGCTCAAATTGATCCAACTTTTTCCATATCATTTAGATCCTTTTGTTCTTGATTCCTAGCTCCAGTTCCACCTTGAATCCTCCTCTAGAGCATCGATGAATCAATCTTGAAGTTGTACTTACAAATGCAAATAAAATTATATGCAAATGCAATATGATCCTAAACTAGACTCTAGACTCAAACCTGTTGGGAGTAATTTAGGTCATGGGAATTCCTCAGGCTTAGAGTGAGTACAGAAGTAAGACCTCAAAGCAGGGGAATGCCCAGAAGCAGGAAGCCAGACGACGTCGCATAGCCGAGAGCTGGGAGTCAGATGACCTTGCATAGCCGGAAGCAAGAAGCCAGCCGGCCACCGCCTCTCCTCTATTTTTATTATTTAACTTAGTAAATAATGACGTGCATTCTAGATATAGATGCATATATTCTAAAAATAATCATGATATATCCAATTCTTAGAGGGATAATCATGAACCACATGTATAAATACAAAAGCTTAAGGGCAAAACGTGTACGCACGAAAACTCTAAGCCAATAAATCAATACAACATCAAACCTCTCGCCATTATTGATCTCAAAGCTTAGCATAAATCTCACTTCATCTTTGCTAAACATTCATCGACATCCAACTAGCGTAGTGCTACAAAGAACGACCAAAATCACCCATAACAGATGGCGCTAGAAGGAGGGGTGGCTTAAAAAAGCTACGTGACGATGGTTGGAGATAATCATGAATCAGCAAACATCACGCCAACACGAGCAGAACTCACCTATGAGGAGATGCGATCTCAGCTAGAGAATTTGCAAAAGAGACTAGGAGAGATGGAGCAGCTTCGAAGGGATCAGACTCCGGTTGGAGCTGATGGTGCAATTGGAGAGCTTCAGACCCTAAGGCAGCAGATGGAGGCTCATGCCAAAACACTTTAAGAGAATACGCAGCGCCAGCAGCAACTAGAGCTGGAGAACGACATCCTCAGAGAGGAAAACTCGGCTTTGATGGCAATCAAACCACGAGTCGCAGGTTCAGGGTCCACGTACCCCGGATACCAACTCTGGAAACTCCTCCTACCAATAACCTTAGAGAAAGAGGGAACCCAACAGCAACGGGAACCCAGGAGGACCAAAACCTTGCTCAAGAGCAAGAAGACCTGATGGAAACAGGAGAGCCGCAAGCCGCAGGCCTCGCCCCAGTCTCTGATGAGGCTAGACTACTGGAGCAAATGTTCTACAACAAGTTTGAGGCGCTGCAGTTGGCAATCAAACGACTTCTGGGTTTTGCACCTCCTCTGAGGAAAAGTGCCCTAAGCTCTAATGCGGACCGTCCCTTCTCGGAAGAGATCGCCCTCACCGACATGCCAAAGAAGTTCACCTTCCTATTCATTAAGTCGTACGACGCGACTTACGACCCGGACAATCATATTACGCAGTACAAGCCAAAGATGCTTATTGTGGCAATCTAGAAGGAGCACAAGGAGGTCGCCATGTGCAAGGGACTCGGCTCCAGCCTGACAGGGGCTGCCTTGCAATGGTTCATATCGATTCCAACCGGAACCATAAGATCCTTTGCTCATCTGACTGATCTGTTTGTGGAGCAATTTGCTAGCAGCAGAGTGACTCCCAAGTTCTCTGATGACCTTTATGAGATCAGGCAGCATAAAGTAGAGCCACTAAGGAGCTACCTTCAACGCTTCAACAATCAGAAAGTCACAATCCCAAACTGCAGTGGTGCCACCGCAATTTCCACCTTCAAGTGAGGACTTCTGCCTGATGGTGATCTGTATAAGGAGCTCACTAAGTATAAATGCAGAACGATGGAAGACGTGCTCTCCCAGGCCTAGGCGCAGATCAAGTGGGAAGAAGATCTACAAGCCAGGCAAGAATCTTGAATCATGAAGACCGAGAAGACGGCCAGAGATGACAAGCTCTACCAAAGACCTGCAAGAGATGATGGACAGAAGGGAGCTAAAGGAGACAAAACTCAGGGTAAGATAGAGTCAACAGATTCCCGCCGGTACATACTTGGCCGGACGTATCCAACCTGTCAATATCAGGCGCAGAGCTGGTAGGAGTCCTGAAAGAGATGGGAGGCCATGTCAAATGGCCCCAAAAGATGAGGTCTCCCGACCATCGCCGGAGCTCAAACAAATGGTGCGACTTCCACAATGACCACAGTCACAGAACGAAGGATTGTATATCCTTAAGAATAGAAGTCAACGAGCTGCTCAAGAAGGGACACCTACGAGAATTCCTTTCCAACAAAGTTAAAGAGATGCTGGATAACCAGGAAGAAGGAGTCCCAGTCGGACTTCAAGCGCCTGACTCCCCAAGGTACGATAGGGTGATCAATGTCATATCCGGAGGTTCGGAGATAAGTGGCATCACGCATGTCGCTGCGAAGTAAAGCACAAGGCTCACTCAAAACAATCATGGCACCCCGGAAGTCAAGCGCCAGAATCTCAGCCAGGAACTCATAAGTTTCACAGCTGGAGGACAAGATGGGATCCTGACTCCACATCACGACGCGTTGGTTGTTTCATTATCGATGGCGAATTTTTTGATGAAGAGAGTACTTATCGACAATGGGAGCTCTACGAACATACTTTTCCTGGGAGCATAGACAGACCTGGGTCTAACCCAGGAAGCCTTGATCAAGAAGACCATGTCGTTGGTGGACTTCAGTGGGGAAGTCAAGCAAACCATCGGAGAGATAGCACTTCAGGTGTGTGCCGGAGGAATCAACATGTCCACTAAATTTTCTGTCATAGACTGTCCCTCTGCCTATAACATGATCATGGGCAGGCCCTGGATACACGAGATGAGAGTCGTGCCATCAACCCTGCACCAAGTACTCAAGTTTCCAATCCGATGGGGAATCAAAGAGATCAAGGGTGATGAAGAAAACGCCCGATCGTGCTATCAGACCACTTTGAAGGGAAAGACGGCTCCTTTATAGCAATTACAGAGACCACTTCCTGCGTTGCACACTGAAGATCCAGAAGTGAAACAGCTGGGTAACGTTCCTCTGGTACCCAGAGAGCAAAGCAGAAACCTCAGAATAGGGACAAGGTTGCAAGAAGGCATACGCCAAAGGCTGATAGACTTTCACATATCCAATGTGGATTGCTTCGCCTTGTCCCACATTGACATGCCAGGGATAGACCCGGAAGTTATAGTACATAAGCTGCAAGTGGACCCTAAGTATCCGACAGTCAAGCAAAAAAGGAGGAAGTTTGCACTTGAACGAGACAAGATCATCAATGATGAAGTCAAAAACCTCATAGCCGCTAGGTTCATTAGAGAGGTCCACTATCCAGATTGGCTAGCAAACGTCGTCGTGGTTCGGAAGAAGAACGGCAAGTGGCGGGTTTGCATATATTTAACGAATCTAAATAAATCTTTCCCTAAGAATCCTTTCCCGCCGCCCCATATAGACAAGCTGGTGGACGCCACAGCTGGACATCAGTTGATGAGCTTCATGGACGCCTTTTCCGGGTACAATCAAAGACTCATGCATCCAAACGACCAGGAAAAGTCGTCCTTCATGAATTCTCGTGGAATCTACTTCTACAAGGTGATGCCTTTTGGATTGAAGAATGCGAGATCCACTTATCACGGGCTAGTCAACATGATGTTCGCAGACCAAATCGGCTAGACCATGGAAGTCTATATAGATGATATGCTACTCAAGTCCTTAGATGCGGAAGACCACATAGCCTACCTGCAACAAGCTTTCTCTACCTTGAGGAAATACAACCTGAAGCTCAACCCCTCTAAGTGCTCATTCGGAGTAAGCTCCGGGAAATTTGTGGGGTACATAGTTACATACAGGGGCATTGAAGCGAACCCGGAGAAAATCAGGGCGATTAAGGAAATCCCTTTGCCCAAGACTCCACGAGACGTCCAGAGGCTTACTGGAAGAATGGCGGCCTTGAGTAGATTCATATCCAGGTTGTCCGACAAGTCGCATGCATTCTTTGAAGCCCTTAAGTTCAGAGGGAAATTTGAATGGAACCAAGAGGCCGAGGACGCCCTAGTCAAACTCAAGGAATATCTCACAACGCCACCTCTTCTCTCTAATTCCCAAGATGGAGAGCCTTTGCTCCTGTACTTGAGCGTCTCAGAGCACGTCGTAGGTGCCGTCTTGGTCAGAAAAGAAGAAAGCAAGCAGCGTCCGGTGTACTATGTAAGCAAGTACCTTCTGAACACCGAGACTCGCTATAGTCACCTGAAGAAACTGGCTCTCGCCTTGGTTGTCTCGGCCAGGAAGCTGCGTCCCTACTTCCAGGCTCACCCGGTGATAGTCGTCACATCTTTACATATCAAGTCTTTACTCCACAAGCTAGAAGTATCCGGAAGACTGGCCAAATGGGCAATGGAAGGATCTCAATGGGGTGCTACTGACGAGGATGCTAGTTCTCCAATGGCTGGCTACTGACGAGGATGCTGAAGGACCTCAAGTCTCCAACATTGAAGAAGAGGAAACCTGGATGACGCCCATTACTTCCTACCTGAAGGATGACGTCTTGCCCAATGTAAGGAGCGAATGCCGTAAGGTCAAAAGCCTAGCATCCCGCTATTGCTTGATTCATCGAAAACTCTATAGAAGATCTTTCTCGAGCCCATACCTCAAATGCGTAAAGCCGAAAGACGCAGATCTAGTCCTCAAGGAGTTGCATGAGGGAAAATGCGGATCCCACTCTAGTGGAAGAATAGTAGTACTAAGAGCCAAGAGGGCGGGCTACTATTGGCCTACAATGGCACATGACGCCCTCTAGATGGCCAAGTATTGTGATAAATACCAGAGGCACGCGCAAGTGTCCAAGCTACCCCTAGAAAACCTCAAATCGGTGAGTTCTCCATGGCCATTCATGAAGTGCTGAATGGACATCGTGGGAAAATTCCCGACAGCTCCCAGACAGCTGGAGTACCTCTTGGAAGTAACAGACTATTTCTCCAAGTGGGTGGAGGCAGAAGCCTTGAGCAAGATTACGGATGTCCAAACCAAGAGGTTCCTCTGGAAGAACGTGGTAACACGATTCAGAACGCCTTAATAAATAGTCATAGACAATGGTCCGCAATTCATAAGCAAAAACTTCAAAAAGTTTTAAAAAGATTGGGGCATAAAACTAAGTTTTGCAACACCGAGACATCAACAATCCAACGGGCAAGCCGAATCTACCAAAAAGACAGTAGTCAACCTTCTGAAAAAGAGGTTGGACGACACCAAAGGCAACTGGGTCTAAGAATTCAACAGGGGAAACACCTTTCTCCCTGGTCTACGGAACAGAGGCAGTGTCCCCCGCGGAATTCAGTGTTCCTACGGCTAATTCAGAGCTTCTAACCCCAAAAGAAAATGAAGAACTTATGGCTTTGTCCCTGGATCTCCTTGACGAAAAAAGGGAAGCTGGAAGAATCCGAAACTGGAAGTACCAACAGGAAGTACCTCGCAGCTATAACCAGAAGGTATGAACCCGGACGTTCCAACAAAGAGAATGGGTGTTGCGCCGAGTCTTTAAGAATACCAGGGACAAGGCCGCGGGAAAGTTTACGCCTGGCTGGGAAGGACCATACAAAATCGTGGAAGTCGAAGGAGCAGGGGCATATAAGTTACAAGACAGGTACGAAAAAGTACAGCCAAACAGCTGGAATGCGTTACACCTAAAGTCTTACTTCTTCTAAAAGAACACCCCTGACCCGGATGACCATACCCCAAATACGTTTTTATCCTTTGGATTTTTAATTTCATTTGCATCTTTTTATCTAATCATGATAAGTCTCAGGACGGATACCAATCAATAAAACAACTGCTTTCTCACGGGAAAATTCAATTAAAAGCAAGGGAAAAATAAGTTGAATGACTACTCCTCAATAAAGGAGTAGCACAAGCAACGCACCCTTCCAAAACAAAGGCTAAAAGCTCCAAAAAAAGAGAAAGAAACTCTACTAGAACAAGGGAAAATACCCGAAAGAAAGCAAGAGACAAAAATTGCTTATTCTTCTTAACAGAGAGTGGCTAACCGGAAAGCAGAGGGCTGAGCAGAAAGCAAAAACAAGCTTAACCTTTCTTACCAGGTCACAGTAAACGTAAAAGCTATGTGACCTGAGCACAGGAGCATCACCAACACCTACTTACTCAAACGTGGGAAGTAGAAGAAAAGTGTGGCACTTGGACCTCTTTGCGGGAGAGGTCCATACTAGCAAACCCAATAAGACTGAGAGTGGCTTCACTGTAGGAAGCAGAGTGCAGCAAAGCAAAATCAGCTATTTCATGATAGCGGAATGCCAAAAAGCCAGAAGATACCTTTGGGTATCAAGAGGCCAAAGACGCAAGCTATTGGTTACCTCTCGGTAACAGAATGCTAAAAAAATAGAAGATACCTCCGCGTATCAAGAGGCCAAAGACGCAAGCTAGTGGTTACCTCCGGGTATCAGAATGCCAATAAGCCAGAATATACCTCAGGGTATCAAGAGGCTATAACGCGTCTTGGAAACCTAAGCATTGTCTAAGGACAAGAAGCAGAACTCCCTTAAGAAAAAAAAAGAAAAAAAGAGAGTGATAATGAAGATTATCTAAACTTGGAACTCAAGAACTCTCGCAAGACACGACAAAGACTAGAGGCCAATATGCCAGAAGTAAAACAGTCGGGGTATCGATAAAACGCTAGAGGCTCATAACTAGAAGTCCGATCAAGATGCAAAGGCAAGAGGCTCATAGTTAGAAGCCAGCCGATCAAGATGCAAAGGCTAGAGGCTCACAGCCAGAAGCCAGCCGATCAAGATGAAAAGGCTAGAGGCTCATAGTCAGAAACCAACCAGTCAAGGCGCAAAGGCCAGAGGCTACTAGCCAGAAGCCAGTTGGTCAGGGTTCTAATGATAGAAAGCTTTTGCCAAAGAATCGACCACGAAAGTCATCTCTAAATTTAAGTCAAGAGTTGTTAAGGCAAGAAGAAAACGAAGAACTAGAAAAATATTCATAGAAGGCCACTAAGGGCCAGAAGATGAGTTTTAAGCCCCGAAGGGCAAACAGAAATAAGGCCAAGAAGGCCACCGAAGAGGTAAGGCCACTAAGGTGATAAAAGTCATTACAAAGCCCACAAGGGGCATGAGTAGGCCCACGCAGGGGCATGCCATCAACAAAAAAGAAAATACAATCCCACAAGGGGAGAGTAAATTGTTTCTTAATTCTGGGTCTGGAATCTAGGCAGCTGGAGGATCAGGAGAGGCAAACTTCTCGACACTTGGCGCAAAGGCCGTTGGGGGTGTAGAAGCAAGGGCAGGAGGAATTTCCTGTTCATCTTCAAAGGTGGGAAATTCGAGGCCATTCTATTCTGCCTTCGCAATCACCACCATCTTGTAGCTCTCAAACTCCTCCTGCAAGTTCCAAGACTTGGCCTCACCCTTGAGGTAGTCCCGAACCATCTCCCAGCGCCCCGTGATCCTGACACCATTGACAGCCATGGAGAAGCTCCTCTTCCAGCTTTGCCTTCTCCTCAGTCAGGCTAAGGAACTTCTCCGCCGCCTTCTCCTTCTCCGACTCCAGTCCCCGGAGCAGTTTCTTCATCTCCCTCAGCTCATTCTCCAAGCCAGCAGACCACTTGTCCTTCTCTGCCCTCAGCTTGGCGAGGCAATCCTCCAGCTAGCCCTTCCCCGCAGCGATCACCTCAGTGGCGACCTGATCCTTGACATGGAAGAGTGAAGCAGCTAGCTGAACAACAAAGAAGAGTAAGGTTAGCCATAAGAAAAGGAGACATCCAAATAGCATCCAGAAGCCAAAGAAAGGCCAATTCCCTTCTAGACCTAGTCGAAGATGCCCAGATTATCATAGCTAGGAGGATCAGAAGGAAGCACAGTGAAGACGGAGCTCTGCAAGTGCTCTAGGGCGCCACCAAGATCGCGGATAGAGGAGGAGGACTTCTTGGCGGGAGGACCCTTCTGCTTCTTGCTAGAGGCAATGGCCTTCTGGGTCCCTTTCCTCTTGGACCCATCAGAGGGAGATTCCAAGATTTCCACCACCTCCACAGCTTTACTCCAAGATGCTAACTTTTCCTTTCTTGCCGCCTGAGCCCTTTTGAAGTCCTCCAACGCCTTGGACCCGTATCCTGACATATTTCCTGCAAAATGACAAAGGATCAGTTAATCCTCTTATACTTCTCTAGCTCAAATGCCTCTTCTGCCTTCTCCTTGCCCTCCTCTGATTTCTCTATAGACGCTCCTACAAAAATGAAAAGCCAATAGGATTAATGACCAAGCTGGAAGTAGCAAAAAGAAAAGCATCGTAAATCTACCAGTGAATTTCCAAGTAGTAGAGAACCCAGGAGAAGTCCCAACTCTCATGAAAACAAACTTTTGGGCCCAATGCTTCGTGAAGGCTGCCCCTTTCCTTTCCTCCTTCTCTAGCTCCAGCACCAAGGGAGCACCGGTGTGAGAACCGAAATTCTCACTGTCAATGTTATGTGGTTCAAGGACTCTGTTAGCC
>OVAN01014189.1:0-12229 GCA_900406275.1 Anastatica hierochuntica | reverse complement strand
TGGAAAGAAATCACACTTGGGATGTGGAAGATCTTCCAAAAGGGAAGAAAGACGTTACTTCTTGATAGGTCTTTACTATTAAATACAAGAGTAATGGAGATATAGAGAGATACAAAGCTCGGCTAGTTGCAAGATGGTTCTCTCAAACTTATGGACAAGACTATACCCAAACTTTTGCACCGGTGGCAAAACTAAACACAGTAAGGATAGTTTTCTCATTGGCTACCAATCTCTCTTGGGATCTTTGGCAAATGGATGTAAAGAATGCATTCCTTCAAGGAGAGCTCAAAGAAGAAGTGTATATGGCTCCACTTCCCAATCTTGAAGATCTTTGCAAACCCGGACAAGCTCTTAGACTAAGGAAGGCTATTTATGGATTGAAAAAATCACCAAAAGCTTGGTATCAAAAACTGAGCTCAACACTCCTTGATCACGATTTTAAAAGGTCACATTCGGATCATACCTTGTTTACACTCAAAAGCTCAAAAGGACTTGTAGTCATTTTGGTGTATGTGGATGATCTCATCATTAGTGGAGATGACAAGGAAGGAATTCAGCGTGCAAAAGAGCTTTTAAAGGAAGCATTTGATATTAAAGATCTTGGTGAATTGAAGTATTTCCTTGGTCTTGAGATCTATAGGTCTCTGGAAGGATTTTTTGTATCTCAAAGAAAATGTGCGCTTGATCTTCTCAAGGAAACCGATAAACTTGGTTATGAATCGGCAAAGACACCTCTTGAGGATGGTTACAAGGTCAATAGAAAGGGGGAGCAAGGAGATGAGAAGTTCAAAGATGTTGAGCAATATAGAAGACTTGTTTCGAAACTAATCTATCTCACACTCTCTAGGTCGAATCTATGCTTTGCGGTTAATCAAGTAAGCCACCACATGAAGGAGCCATCGGTGTATCATTGGTCTATGGTTGAAAGGATCTTGAGATACATCAAAGGATCACCAAGTCAAGGCATTTGGATGGGAAAGAATGGAAATACCAAAATTGTAGAATATTGTGATGTGGATTAGGCAGGAGATAGAATAGATAGGAAGTCTACAACCGGTTTTTGCACTTTTATTGGTGGGAACCTAGTAACTTGGAAGACTAAGAAGCAAAAGGTTGTCTCATGTTCAAGTGCGGAAGCGGAATATAGAGCTATGAGGAAGCTCACCAATGAATTGACTTGGCTAAAGACTCTACTCAAAGACTTTGGGATCGAGCAAAAGCATCCTATTACATTTCATTGTGACAATCAAGCCGCCATACTTATAGCTTCTAGTTCGGTATTTCACGAAAGGACCAGGCACATAGAGATAAATTGTCACAAGGTTCGAGAGAAGATAGAAGAAGGAGTCATTCTTCCATGCTACACAAAGAATGAAGATCAACTCGCGGACATCTTCACTAAAGCCGCAAGTATCAAGGTTTGCAATCACATTTGTGAAAAACATGGACTTGTGGACTTGACTTTACCTCATTGATCAAATGTCCCCTAGCTCATTAGATCATACTCTTTTTCTCTCTTCCAAGTTCAGACTTTTCGGGTGACTCCAAAGTCTAAACTTGAGGGGGAGTATTGATCAAATGAATTATCAAAGGGAACATTTGAAAGAGAAGCTTAACATACTAAAAGGAGTTATGGTACTACTGGAGCTGTATAAATGGTACTACTGGAGCTGAAAAATTGGTACAACTAAGGTCTGGACGAGATCTGGTTGTGTGTTAACTTTAGTGAGGGGACCACTAGGACCACATTGATGAGCTGGCGCATTTAGAGAGGTCACCAACGATCCAATACAGCTGGTGCCTTCTCATTATTAGCCAATCATTGTTCATTATTTATTTAGTATGTTTGTAAGTCTAGGTTCATTATTCTTTTTGTATCTCTCTTATCTTGTAAAGCCTATAAGGGCTAATAGTTGTTCATTAAAAAAAATTAAGTCTTTCCATTATCATTTTCTCTCCACAATGTTCTTAATTCTGTTCTTCATCATGTTCTTCAATCCATCTTAGATTCTACTAAAACACATTCATATTCTCTAAATTCTTTCAAATCCTAAATGAGCAATTCATCTTAAACCAATGGAAGTTGATATTTAAGTGAATTGTGAACCTATCAAACTTGTTTAGAATACATGATTAGAATCAGAGAGTCAACGAAAGTTAGTCTCAAGGTTTCTAATATATAAGGAACTGATACTACGGAAGTAGATCATTTATACAATTGTGTTTGAGTTCAAGACGGTTTAAAACATATTCCCTAATCAATAATTCGAGTCTTCAATGAAATGTTTCCCTGAGAATACCCAATGCCCAACTCTTCTTTGATTGATTTACAACCCCATTGTTGCTTTCTTGCTTATTTTGCTGTCTGAATTTCGATTATTTGCATCTCTTCAAAGACATATTTTTCGTTTTAACCCGCCATTTGATATGAAATTCTTCGTGCTACCTTTGGTCTTTGTGGATTCGATCCTGAACCACTACAACGTACTTTTGTGCGTTTGCAGTGTTATCTCGGACGAAAACCTGAGCTATCAAACATAATATATATAACAGCCTAATATAAATTGTTGCCAAAAAAGAATAGCTTATATAAATAATACGTTTTTGTCAGCAAGAACTACCTCAAGTATGGTACCATGATTCTAAGTTTGCTTTCAAAGCTTTAAAACCTTAACATGAATAGAAAAAGTATTATAAGGATCATTTTTTCAGAAACACGATTTACCAGGACCATTGTAGAGATTTTGTGTGTGTGTGTGTGTGTGTTTGAATTTCGGTATTCGAAGACAATGAAATTTCAGTTGGTGTAGTGTTGTTGTATATATATACTAAGTCGACATTGTATTAGACATTAATTTGAATACAATGTATGAAAAGAAATTAATAGCAAATCCAATAAATTCTTACTATATATAATTTGATTAGTGTTAACCAATTGACAAGACAATATATCATTCCTAGATACTCACAAAATTATGGTTGTTTATAGAAAATATAGTTATGGTGCAATGAAAATTAATGGTTGTATTCCTATTCTACAATAACTTTACCAAAATTTCGAGAATTTGTAAGTTACTCTTTACTAAATTAATGTGTGTTTGGCATATGGTTACCTATAATTGTCGATAATTAAATTATTGAGAATACGTATTACATAACATTAATACGTTAATCAGTTGTGTATGATTTGCAAACAATGAATAAGATGTTTAAACACTAAGTAATAAAAAATGTCCTTACCCTACCAAGTGAACATAATATATATATATATATATATATATATATGTGTGTGTATATATATATATATGTGTGTGTGTATATATATATATATATAAGCCTAATATAAATTGTTGTCAAAAAAGAGTAGCTTATATAAAACATACATTTTCGTCAGCAAGAACCGTCTAAAGTATGGTACCATGATTGTAAATTTGCTTTCAAAGCCTTAAAACCCTAACATGAATAGCAAAAACACTATGATGATCATTATTTCATAAAAACGGTTTACCAGGGCCATTGTAGAGATTTTGTGTGTGTGTGAATTTCGATATTCGAAGACAATGAAATTTCAGTTAATGCAGTGTTGTATATATATACTAAGTCAACATTGTATTAGACATTAATTTGAATAAAATGTATGGAAAGAAATAAATTGAAAATTGCATAAATTCTTAATATATATATAATTCAATTAGTGTTAACCAATTGACAAAGACAATATATCATTCCTAAATACTCACAAAATTATGGTTGTTTATAGAAAATATATTTATGGTGCAATGAAAATTAATGGTTGTATTAATATTCTACCATAATTTTACCTAAATTTCAAGAATTTTTAAGTTACTCTTTACCAAATTAATGTGTGTTTGACATTTGGTTACCTATAATTCTCGATAATTAAATTATGGTAAGATTTTGTTTGGCAACCTCATTAAGTTGGTTATGGTTAAGTCTTGATTCGTAGCCTATTATTAAATAATTAAAGAAATTCCGCAAAAGGAAATTCTCACTAGCCAATCAAATTATAAAATTTTAATCTCAAACTCTCGTATAAACGCCACGTAAGCAAAAATCACTAAAGATACTTCTCTTTTAATATATTGGATACCTTCATAGGAACAATAATAGGAAAATTTAATTTCCTAAAATAATGTATTTTTTGATAAGCTAAATTTCCTAAACTAAAATATTAACAAATATTGTGGACACTAGATAAATACATGCACAATGTTGTAGGTTATTATTTTATCTATTAATATATTACTTCCTTAAATTACGTATATAAGAAAAGTTTATGTAATTTAATAAAAAACATAATCACATCATTTTGGTGTTGTCGTCGTCGATCCATATTATATTTTCTTCTATTTATTGTACTTTTTATAGTGGATAAAGACCTCGTTTTAATATAAACTAAAACTAAAAATATTTGAAACCTCTAACTATTTTATGAATCTTTCTAATTCAACTTTTATTAAAAGCGAATTCAATGTAATTGAGAATTTTGTATTGTCTCTAGAAGCATTTTTGTATTTCTCTGAAGATGACGATGCACATAAAATATTAATTATTATGTTTTAAAACTTGCAATCAAATTACTAATTACTAAAGAACCAATAAAGTTGAAAAAAATACCTCGAACAATATTTAATTATAATGGGTTAAGATTTAAGAACTTTTAATGTATAAGTGACATTACATTGATGATGTGTAAATGTATAAATATTTTGGTTAGCGAAATTAAAGATGATGTGTATCTATCTTGTATTTTGATTAGTACTTCATTTTATTTTTTGTATGTTTCTATTTCTCATAATATAAAATTGCTTATGTGTCATCACTTGTAAAGATTTTAGTGTTTTTCTAATATTGATTTGTTTTTAACTTTACAAATAATACATACCAATTAGTAGTCGAGTTATTATTTAGAGATTATTTAAAACATAGATCGTTGATTTTAATACTATTTGATACTATAATTTTTTGTTTTTGTAGACCAATTAATTTTGCTTTGTGATTTTTGCAAATATTACGTACCTATTAGTAACTAAAATCTTTTTAGAAAATAACAAAAATATGGAACATTAGTCTTGTTACCACTTGATAATGTATTTTTTCTATCATTAATAACATGCTCTATTCTAGTATCATTTTTCTTTATGTATACTACGCCAATTAGCTTTTTTTTCTATAGCAATGTCGATCAATTGCGAAAATTGTATAAATAGTAACATATAACAAGAAAAGAAGATGAAGTCGAACGACGATAAAACAAAATAATATTAACAAACATATTTTTGGTAGATATGTGAATGCATAAATATCTAAAAAATTATTAATCTTATAAAGATCATACTTTTAACTATTAGTTTTATTTTGATATAATTAATATTTAATGTAAAGAAGAGACTAAAATACATGAGCCATTTAATATATGTATAATATTCACAAAAATATGTCATGGATTAATGTTTTGTTCTAATTGGTTTATTAATTTTACATTTGTGATGATTTGTTTATAATTCACGAACGTATCATCTAGACTCTAACTTTATTATAATATTGATTTGGTTGGTTTCTAAGATTTTCTAGATTAAATGATTATGGGCCGGTTTACCCGTATGGACGGTTGTGCTCTTTCTCCATTTTGACATTTTATTTATAATACAAAAAAATGGTGAATTTGATGAATAATAGTTTTTGGATGATTAATTAAGTTTGTAGTGAGGGAAGATGATATAGATAAGAAGGAAAAAGATGAGAGAGAGTGTGAAAAAGTGATAGTTTGTTAACTTTTGAGAAAAATGGTATTATTGGTTGCAATTTTCCAAAAAATAATCCCCTTGTATTTTGTAAAATTTTTCAAAAATTTAAGAAAACCTTTTAACGAGACTTTACTCACTCTTTTGGAAAGGCCATAACCTAAATTTTTTCATTTGCTCGGAGTAATAAATCATCTAATATACTGTTAGATTTTATCGTGTATGTAATGTAATGGAATAAAAATATATGTATTTTGTTTTAAGTTAGAAATTCTCTAATCGTGTGGTAATAGCGCGAATCTTTTCGACAATAAACATTGTCGTTAGCATTAAGTAAGCCTATATTAATTAATTAAAAATATTCTATCTTTGGAGTTTGATGCGAGTATGTGACCACTACATGCTGCAAGTTAGCTCTCTCTCTCTCTCTCTCTCTCTTCCAGACGTTTGGAAAACGCGCCGCCGTTAGAGAAGAATGCAGAACGGACCGACGGTTGCGAAGGAGCAACCGAGAGTTACTCTTTACATAATCCTCGCCATCGCTTTTCTCTCTCTTTGTTTCCTCTTCTCCCTCTCCTCTTCTCACTCTCCTCCTTCTTCCTTTACCGGATCCGACGACCCCAGACTCTTTCCTTCCTCCTCCTCCAAGATCGCTGCCGACACAGCTCCTCCCTCCTTTGCTTACCTCATCTCTGGATCTTCCGGTGACTCACGCCGCATCCTTCGTCTCCTCTACGCTACTTACCATCCTCGGAATCATTATCTCCTCCATCTCGATAGCTTGGCGACTCAGTCCGAACGAGATCGACTCGCTGTTACTCTACAAGATGTGCCGATCTTTCGAGCTGCTCGTAACGTCGATGTCATCGGGAAGCCCGATTTCGCCTATAAGAAAGGATCGTCTCCGATGGCGTCCACGCTTCACGGTGCTTCGATTCTTCTAAGATTGTCTGGGGCTTGGGATTGGTTTGTCAGTCTTAGCGTTGACGATTACCCTCTCGTTACTCAAGATGGTTTGATTCCGCCTCCAGTTTCTTTGATTTTTGTTCAGGGTTTGTCTTACCTACTCTGACTTTGGATTTGTGCAGAGCTTCTTCACATTATGTCGCATTTGCCTAAGGAATTGAACTTCGTTAACCACACCAGCTACATTGGCTGGAAAGAGTAAGATTATGCTTCTCTCTTTTCTCAATGATTCTGCTGGGATTTGAAGCTTATTGTTGCTTGTTTTTGTTCCGCTTAGAGATTCGTTGTGTTGTAGTCTGAATTGGATTCTACAAAGCCAAGATTCTAATGATTTATGATCAATTTAGTTGGGGAAAAGTTGAGCATTTTCTTTCTGTAGGTCCAGGAGGTTGAAGCCAGTTATTGTTGATCCAGGCCTCTATCTTGCGGAGAAAACCGACATGTTCTTTGCTTCCCAGAAACGAGAGTTGCCTAAGGCTTTCAAGTTATTCTCAGGTATGTTCATCTACGTTCCCTACCTTCTGTTTTCTGCACTTCTTGGTGGATCATTGATAAACATTCGATTGAATTAGTTGGTATTGGTTTATCAAAAAACTGACATGATGTTCTGGCAAATTTCCTTCTTTCAAAATTGTGCTGTTCAATAGGAACAAAAGCCTTTTTTACCAGCTTCGTAGTTTGTGTGCGGCATGTCATACTTTTGTAGGTTGATAAATAGTAGTAGACGGTAAAAGATAATTGATAACTGTAGGCGAAACCTTTATAACATTAGACCTGTTTGGAAGAAAATAGACTCCATGATGTCTTCTTTATCAGCAGTGCTATTAGCTGCTTGAGCATAAACATATTAGTGATGAAAGGAAGTCTAGGAATCGCTTAGAATGTTTCTCGTTACTATTACATTTTGCTGGTCGTAAACTTATGGGTGTGAATCAATTCTCGGAAGAAATGTAAAAGGAGGTTGCTTAAACTAGTAAAACTTCTTTAGTAGATAGTTTCTTTGCAGACAATTATAATGTTCTAAAAGAACTGGCGAAGCTGAATCTTGAGTAGTGTGATTAAACTGCTAGGAAGAAAACTATTTTGAAATTATGATGTTACTTAGGAACTGCATCCTTTCCCTCTTTTACTAGGTTGGCAGACTTTCTTCAATTTCTCCCGTGACAGTTCTTAATTATGTTGGTAGATTGGTGAAAACAAATTGTAAAAACAATTTATAACTGTAGGTGACAAGCTTTATAACAATAAACCATGTTGCTGGGAAAGCAAAAAAAGACTACACAATGTGTTGTTTATCAGTAGTGTTATTAGTAGCTGCTTAAGCAGATAAACAAGGAAATGAAGCCAAAATCGAGAAATTGCTTACAGCGTTTTTCATTTCTATAAGTTTGTTGATTGAGTTAACAACTGATAGTTCCCATCCAAATATAATTTGTTGGAAACATGTAAAAACCCATTGCTTGAACTTAGGAACTTCTTAAGTATGTAATATATGTGTGGACGGACAATTATAACTAGTTAAAAGAACCGACGTAGCTGAAAAGAAGCCTCTGAGATAACATTATCATATCTTTGATAATTAAACTAAATGCGGTAACCTCTTTTTGGCAGGTCCGTCTTTCTCCATCTTAAGCCGTAATTTTATAGAGCACTGTGTCTTGGGCATTGACAACTTCCCTCGGACTCTACTCATGTACTTGGCCAACACACCTGATTCACTCTCCAACTACTTCCCAACAATCCTTTGCAACTCAAATCTCTTCAAAAGGACCATCATCAACAACAACTTACTCTACATAGCTTCTAACGACACTTCTAAAGAAAGATACCATCGGCTTGATCCCAAAGAGTTTGCTGAAATGGTTGAATCCGGAGCAGCATTTGCAAGAGGATGCAGGTTAGATGATCCTGTACTTGATCGCATCGATCAAGAACTTCTGGGACGCAGACATGGTGAAGTTGTGCCTGGTGGTTGGTGTTTGGGAGACTCTGGTAAAAACAGCAGCTCATGTTCTGTCTGGGGGGACTCGGGTATTCTAAGGCCCGGTTCTGGTTCCAATAGGCTCGAGAAGCGAATTGTTGAGTTATTGTCGAATGATTGGTTCAAATCGCACCAATGTGTAGACGAATGATGATAATCGTAGTATATAGTTGGCCACGAAGAGAAGATAATGCGTAATTTTACTCTTTTCTTATGTATCTTTTAGAGAGGTCTTCTTCCACATGTGATCTTGTGAGTTTGAGATTGTTTGTTGTTGTAAAAGAAACATCTTTAAGCTCTCAGCCTTTTTTGTTCACATCTAAACTGGGGACTCGGTAAATCGATTTATTTGGTCGAACCCTTATAAGGTGTAAATCCCGGTTTGTAGGTAAACCGTATTTATTATGTATTTGAATCGTGATCGACGACGACTGGTTAAGCCGAGAAGTGGGACGGGGAATGGAGTCAAAAGCTGAGTCAAACGAGTGGAGCTCTGGCGTATGGGCCCACCTTACCGCCGTCCGGCGACAATCGCCGTTGGTTCAGTGTATCACCAACTTCGTCTCCATGGATCTCGTGGCCAACACGCTTTTATCTACCGGCGCATCTCCTGCTATGGTCCATTCCGTCGTTGAGATTCCTGATTTCACGCCTCACGTTCGCGCGCTCTGCGTCAACGTTGGGACGCTTACACCTGACTGGCTTCCCTCCATGAAAGCTGCCGCCGAACTCGCTTCTAAGCTCGGAAAGCCTTGGGTTCTCGATCCTGCCGCCGTGAGCTGCTCCGGATTCCGGTTAAAAGCGTGTCTGGAGCTCGTTGAGCTTAAACCTACTGTAATCAAAGGAAACGGTTCTGAGATTATCGCTCTTTCTTCGGCTTCACTGGGTCAGACTAAGGTATATGATCACATTCAATTGTATTGAGAATTTGAGATTTGCATTTTCTTTCGTGTGTATGTTAATATATGCGAGGACAATGATTCAAGAATTTCCTCATGAAAGGTTTTGATGACTGTTAGTGTTCTCTGTTCTTCTTTTCAAAGAGTGCACATCTTTTTAATGATGTTTTGCTAATGTATGGCTTGTTTTTGTTAGGGTGCTGATAGCTCCCATGAATCTACAGATGCCATAGAAGCTGCAAAGTCATTAGCTCGTTCAAGCGGTGCTCTAGTTGCAGTGTCTGGAGCTGTTGATATCGTTACAGATGGGAANACAAGTTATATGTGTCCACAAGGGGACAAAGATGATGCAAAAGATCACTGCTACCGGATGTTCTCTAGCTGCTCTGATTGCTGCGTTTCTTGCTATCGATCAATCACAAACACTGGAAGCTACAGTTTCCGCTATGTCTGTCTTTGGTATTGCAGGTGAGTTGGCTGAAGCATTGGCAAAAGGTCCAGCTTCTTTGAGAATGCATTTGATAGACTCTCTTTACGGCTTGGATGAAACCACGCTTCTTAACCGTGTGAATATCACTAGGTTAGGTTGATGCACAAAAGAAACTTCGTTTTGGAATAAAGCTTCTGTAGATCTTTCTGCATCTCTGTTGTTGATCATTTTCATATCTCTACACTATATGAAGTTCCTCTATGTTTTCCAGCTCTAGGGGTTTTGGAAACTTTACTATGCCACAGTAGAGTCTCATCGTTATATACCTTTGCCTTCATTCTCTCGCTTTTTTAATCCTCGGAGTAGAGTATGATTTGGGGTTGCAGTGTCAAAACCTTGAGTAGTTTGTGTAGGCAGTATAGATTCCGATGTTGCAGAATTCTTTTTGTTTTAGAGCAATGTTCAGGATACACTTTTAACAAACTTAGAAATTTCATGGCTTTCTGTGGTTTGCTTTCAATCAGTAACGGTTACACATAGCAATAAAAGAAAACATTCACACACACATGCACAAATTTTAAAATCTTTCGGTAAGGATCTTTTAAATGGTTTTTTAGTACTTCAGATGGACAATGATCCTCAGAAGTGATTCTGCTCCATCGACAAAATGTTGACCCGATGGAATCAATGGCCTGACTTCTGCAAAGCCACAAGCATTCTTGAATCTACCTGTTCCTCCAGTCACTGACAGATGCGACATTGCGCTTCCGATCCTGTAAATTCCATAGAAGTTGAGGTTGTCATTGTATTCTCCACCTTCAAGCATTGCTGTAAAAGCCATCATCTGGGTGCTTCCATCTGCAGAACTTGCAACATAAACTCCTTGAGCCTTACCAAGTGGCTGCGAACCCAAGTCAGGACCAGATGTGAGTAAGTCATCGATCACGGTGATTGTGCCAAACCCGAGACTCAGACCATCAGGACCTAACTGAGTCTGAATCCCATTCAGGTTCTGCCCAGAGTAGGCTGTACCAGACAAGCCGGTCCCAAGAGGTATACCGTTGATGCCATTAACCGTTGGAAGGGCACCGTTTGCATTGGGTATGGCTATACCGTTTTCGGGAGGAGTGAAACCGATCTGCTTAGCAAAGGGGACTTGACCGTTGTAAATGTTACCGAGCAAACCCGTGATGGGCCTCGCCGTGGGGCTGCTTCCTCCAAGTAAATCGTGCATGTAGAGTTCGAAAATGGGGTCTTCGGGTGCAGGATCAAGTGCTGTTGCTGCAAAAACAGCAACTATTAACAAGATTGCTGTCGAAAGCAAGAATGGTGATTGTTTGATCATCATTGAGGATACTGTTTAGGTGTTTGCTCTGTTTTTACTTTTGTTTGACGAATAGGTGAGATTTGGGCAATGGTGTTTAAATAGAGAAGGTGTGGATTGTGAAGTTGTTGCGACTTATGATTTTGTGTAGTTGTTGACATGGGTTCTTTGTAGCTTTGAGGTAGTATAGTATGTTTTCTTCACAAATTTTTGTGAATATCAGAAAAAAAAGTAAGAAAGGACAAAATATTCTTGTATATATATACATCATTGATCGTCTTTATTTAGTTTCAGTCGGTACCAATATTTTCCCGTTAAAAGTATTCTACATTTTGGTGGTTTAGGTTGACATAATACAAAATTAGTTCATGGTCCAGTTAAAAGAAAGCGAAAATTAAACATAACTAAAATTCAAGTTGTCGGGAAAAAAAAAATTAAGTCGAAACCTTTAATACGTATTCCGTAGTTATTTTATATGAAAACTAGGACTATTTGTATATTACGCGCAGACTGGTGTTTGCAATATTTTTGTTTTTAGTATTGTTGTCTGATTAATTCCTGATGTATTCGTATTTTATCGATTTTTACTATTGTTTTATTCGAAGAAAATGGTGTTTTAATATGTATTTGGTTCTTTTTGGAGTCTTTTAGTGTTCTTTAGTGCTTTTACAGGTTTTAGGTTGCTTTGAGAGAAACATAACAAATTGGGTCAAAAACAGATATTTGGAATGCAGAATCATGCTGAAGCATCAGAATTTTGGCCCTATTTGACTAACTCTCCACCGTTGGATCGAGCTTAAATTTTGACACAATATAGCCATGTGAGTTAGCTTTAATTTGGAGGTGGTTTGAAGGAAATCCAAC